>JAPPVO010001150.1:0-25810 GCA_030407325.1 Camellia japonica | reverse complement strand
GTGTGAATTGTCGTGTATACATTACACATTGTTGATTGAATATCGTATGTGATGAAATGCTGAGATACATTATATATGTATACTTGTTAGGGAGAAGAGAGGGGTTGTACTCCAGTGTGTGTGAGAAGAAAGGGGATGGACTCCACATACTTATGTGTTCATATACCTTAACCATTGCTTGTATCCTGATAGTTTATGTGTATGTTTTACACATGTTGGTTATGCCTTGTTGTATTGTGGTTGTTGGTGTTATACCCTGAGCTGATAATCAGAGGTACCGTTACCTTCCAGCTAGCGCCTGGAGAACTGAATGCGCTGAGAATCTAAGGTACCACACCCTTCCAGCTAGCGCCTGGTAAATTGGTATGTTGTTGTGAGAAGTGTATCTTTGGCTTACTACGCACATAGCTAGTAGAGCAAGTTTGTTGTTATTGTTTCAGTGTATCTGGAAATTGTGTATGTGTTGGTTACTGTTTAGAGGGCCGAGTTGCCTCATTGGTTTGTCTTATGCATGTAGTTGAGTTGTTATCTCCTTTTTATAAAGGTATGCATGTATAGTTATGATAGAATTGGGATTGAACCGAAATGCCCTTTTGTCTTTTAGAAGTGTGAAGAAAATCGAACATTTTAGAAATATGTTTTGAAAAGGCACATCTGTTGTATGTGTAGAAAATGGAACAGAGTAATGGGCTTAATGAATTTATTTCCTAAGTAATTGTTAATGTTATGAAAGATTAGGAACGGGGGTTAATGAAAGGAAAAGAAAGATGAATCGCTTATAGCGTTGAATGAAATGGTTGTTTTCGAGGAAAGTTCATACATATATATATTTTGTATAAACTGTCACATTACTATTCCAGTATGAGAATGAGCGTTCATGATCATAGCTATCTGTAAGTTGTTATTGTTGAGGATCATGTTGAGATCCCTACTGGACTATATGTTCATCCCACGTTGTTGAATCTTTTTTCAGGCGTTTAGTAGGATGTGCTACAAGATTTGGATCTTCTTATTTGTTGGCCACGGGCTCTTGGTTGTAGGCGGAACGCCATATATGTAAAAGGGTTGTACCCTTCATTTGATTATTTAATGTTGTAAGCCTGAGGGCAAATTATTTAGAATGCTCATGTTGTATTAAATTTCCATTCGAATGAGAGAACTGTTGTCATTTCTTTTAGTTGAACATTTGAGTTTATTTCCGCATGTATCTGAAATTGAGTTAAGTTAAGGAACTTGGTAATGACTTCGAGTAATAAAGTGGGCGTGACAAACTCTTAGTACTTTTGCATGTCCGCAAAACTACTTGAAGAGTGTATTCTACGCTCGAGTGGGCTCAGCTCGATCGGCCACTTCTTGTACTTGAGCGGTTGGTCAAATGTCTGTAAAAGTACTGGATGTGTGTTTTCTACGCTCGAGCGTCACTTCTTGCGCTCAAGCGAAACAACTTATTGTGTCTAACGCTCGAGCTTCACTTCTTGTGCTCGAGCAGACTGTGCTTATATCAGTTCGTGAAAGTGACTTTTTACATCACTTTTTCAGATCTTTTCTTCTGAAACCCTAAAGTTGAGACCTTCTCTCTCTCTAAAACACACACACACACACACACTCTCTCTCTCTCTCTCTATCTCTCTCTCTCTCTCTGTGTGCATTTTCATTTAGTTATAGTGATTTCTCCACCCATTCGCCATTGTTAAAAAGAGTGAGCATCTTAAGATCTCCATTTTGATCTGAATAGAGTTGGGTTTGAGCATCCTTGAAGTTTCATCCTTTCTTTGCTCATCTTCTCTATTTGAGGAAGGGATTTTTTACACCTTCTTATAGTTTTTAACTTAGTTATTGGTTGTTTTGTAACAATGGTGGGTTTTGGGAGTATTTTGGACAAACCTAGGGTTTGGGTTGTAAAATCAAAAAAGAGGTTTCTAGTGAATGTGATGTAAATGATCATGGGGTTTGAAAATGAGGTCATATTGTGTCAAAATTGTTGATTTTGGCATTTGGATTGACATTTGGGAAAAAGGGAAGTTAACCTAAAATGATACAAATATTTATTTTGTATAAACAAATGAAATTGGTATTATAAATATGAAATTGGATTAATGTAAATGTAAATATGCATTACCTCACACTTTTGGGAATTTGAATAAATTATCTGTCTTGAGATTGAATATCTGTTTAGAAATATATGTATTAGGCTATCGGTGGAGGATAGCTATGATTGTTATATAAATTGCATGAGGATTAGGTGAATTAAAACTAATCTCTTGTGGGTTGTCATTGAATATGGCTACGTTTTAAATACATTGTATATGTATGATTCTTTGGGAGGAGAAAGGTGATGTACTCCATTGTTTGGGAGGAGATAGGGGATGGACTTCATTGAAATTAAGTTGGCCTGTGTGTCTAGGGTGAAAATCCCGAAACCACACGTATACATGGGTGCTGATCCCGCGGACGAAATTTTCGTAAAATGACAAATTGAAGTGTTTGTGTGATAATTGTGTTAATTTGGGAACCACTGAGTTGTAGTCTCATATGGGTTGTCTGAAAGATAATGAAATTGGCTCGTGAAGTGAGATGAAATGAATTAATTTGAATTGACGAGAAGGAAAAAGGATTGACATGTATATTTTGGTACTTTATGATTATATAGATTATGGATGTTTTGTCACTGGCATTGTAAATACACATTATACTTATATCTTTGTTAAGATCCATATACTGTGTTAGATTGTTTCTACTGGGCTTTGGCTCACCCTATTTGGAAAAAACCATTTTTAAGTGTTGATGATATGTCTCCGCCAACGAAGTAGCTCGGAAGGAGTTTGGAGCATGAGCTTCACTTTTTGTACTTATTTGTATAGCTAAGGGCTTAAATTGTATAGAGTTAGACTCTCTTTTGTTGTAACCAAGCACTGACTTGGAAAGATGTAAGCCTTTAGGGCACATAATTATCTGTGTCACTTTCATTTCTCTTTACTACTTGTAACACATGTTGTGTATAATGATTCAGGTTAATGAAAGTTTATTATTTTGATTACATTGTCTTATGTATATTGTGTTGGGTAGACTCATTGTAATTATTTCGGGGCGTTACAACTTGGTATCAAGCGTACCAAGTTTGAATACTTTGGGTACGTGGTAAGTGGTTAGGACCACAATGGGTTTCGTCTCGCTTGACAAAGATGTTTGTATGCTTGTAATGTTATGTGATAACATGTTTAGATGATTATATGGGTATGAGATTTAATTTCTTGGATGTTGATCGAGTCCACAGGTTTCTAGGACTCTTGTTAGAAAGGCACTTGATCACTGTCGTTTTTAACCGGAACTCTTGCAACGCCGCGGGATGGTCATTATCTGGAAATGAAATTCGTATATGTTTATGTGAATATGTGTTTTCGTGGAGTGAATTACTGTTGTTCATCGCATTAGGACGCGAGTGAGTTAGCATCGGCACATTTGTAAATGTGTTAATTTCTATTGTTACCTTCATTAGGATGTTAGGATGTGGACGTGGTGGGGGTAGGCATGGTAAGCCTAGGAGGCATGAAGTGCCTTTACTGGACGATATTCCGGCACAGGAAGAAAGGGTTGGTCAGGTCAATGTGGCTGAACCGGTTGGTCAACAGGCCATGGGCGCCTTAGCCCGCGAAATGGCCAGAGCATTGCGGGAATCCATGGACATTCTTAGGGCTAAGAATCAAGTCTAGGCCCAAGTAGCTAAAGCAGGGCCATCTTTTCTGAAGCAAGAGTTTTCCGGTCAAATCCAGACGAGTTTTTTGGATGATCCCAAATAGCCACTGAAAGTAGACGAGTAACTAAAGCAAATAGTGAAAACGTTCGAGATGCTTGGCATCAAGGACGAGTTGCGAGTGACCTTGGCATCCTTCCAGCTGAAGGAGGATGCGGGTCAGTGGTGGAAGTATACGCGTGGGCGCATTGGGGTGACTTGGGAGGCATACGTCAACGCCTTCCACGACAAGTTTTTGCCTCCCTCAGTTAGGGAGAAGTTGAGAGACCAGTTCTCTAAGTTGGAGTAGTTGAACACCCCAATGGCCAAGTTTGAGGCCATATTCACCAGTTTGTCGAGGTTTGCACCAGAACTGGTGGCGACTGAGGAGTGCCGTTGTTTGGAGTTCGAGAAGAGGTTGAGGACCAGACCCATGTTCTAAGTGATCGGGTCCATGATTAGAGATTATGGGCGCCTTGTAGAAGCGGCGGCCCATCTTGAGACCATTATGCAGATGGAAGAGAAGAGAATGTGGGGCTCTAGGAGGAGTCAGAAAAATCAGGGGGACAACAAGAGGCAGAGGGGTTCTAACTCCCAGTCGTCCCAAGAAATGCAGTCGAGGACCACTTTTCCAGTACCGAGTTCGGGTTCTAGGAGAGGTGGTCAGGGAGATGTGACTTGTTACAAGTGTGGTCAGCTGGGCCACGAGTCTCCAATTTGTCCTCAGAGAGGAGGAGGGAAACGGTTTGCATCATCTTCGGCTCGTTCTTAGAGCCAGAGTCAGGGGAGAGGGCAGCCACTCACTTGTTATCAGTGTGGGCAGGTGGGGTACATGAAGAGGTTTTGCCTACAGTTGGGTGGCACACCTAGTGTGTCTGGTTCGAGACAGACACAGAGTCACCAACCAGCAGAGTCAGCACAGGCCTCGAGAGCCAATCAGGGAGCCTCTCTGGCTCAATTAGTGCATCAGGCATATGCTTCAAGGGGTGAGCAAGTTGAGCAGAGACCCATCAGGCGTGTGTGTACTGTTACAATGCCAGATTTAATACCAGTGCCTTCGGTAGTGAGAGGTACTTTCTTGTTTTGCAATTTGGTTGCTAATGTGTTGATTGATATGGGTGCATCCCATTCGTTTATCTCATCTGTATTTGCATCGGTTTTAGGGTTGGAGTTGGCATAGTTAGCATCTCCTATTTGTGTAGAGTCACCTATTGGTAGCGAGGTTATTTTGAAGCAGGGGTGTCAGGGTTGTGACATAGAGGTCACTGGTTGCCGACTTCCTTTTGCATTTGTGTTATTTGACATGTCTAGCTTTGATGTCATTTTGGGTATGGACTGGTTATCGTCATACCGGGCTGTTATAGATTATTACCATCAGAGGGTTACTGTGTGTACCTCAAGCGGTGATTGCTTTTATTTCTTGGGGAACCAGGTGGATAGAATCTTATCACCGGTATACGATCCGCATAGGCGGAGTGAACTTAACTGTCGTCTGGTAAATTTCTTGAGTGGTGAGTGTGATAAAGTCCAAGTCGAGTTGCCTAGAGTGGTCTGTGAATAACCGAATGTTTTTCTGGAGGACCTTACTAGTTTGCCACCTCATCGAGAGATCAAGTTCTCTATTGATCTAGTGCTTGGTACGACACCGATTTCTATGGCACCATATAGATTTGCACCTGCCGAGTTGAGTGAATTGAAGATTCAACTCCAGGAATTACTAGATAAGGGTTTCATTTACCTTAGTACTTTATCGTGGAGAGCACCAGCTCTTTTTGCCAAAAAGAATGATGGTGCCTTGCGACTTTTTATTGATTACCGAAAGTTGAACCGGGTAACTATTAAGAAAAAGTACCCAATGCCTCGTATAGATGATTTGTTTGATCAATTGAAGGGGTCTTGTTGCTTCTCTGCGTTAGACTTGAGATCGGGTTACCATTAGTTGAGAGTAAAGGAGGAGGATATTCCGAAGACGGCATTCCGTACACGGTATGGCCATTACGAGTTTCTGGTGATGCCCTTTGGGCTAACCAATGCACCGACTGTGTTTATGGATCTGATGAATCAAATTTTTCATGAGTTCGTGGACCGTTTTGTGGTCGTCTTCGTGGACGACATCTTGATTTACTCATCCTCCGAAGAGGAACATGAGGAATACTTAAGAATAGTACTTGAGTTGCTTAGAGCCCACAAGCTATATGCTAAGTTTGGGAAATGTGAATTTTGGCTGAAAGAAGTTAAGTTTCTAGGCCATGTGGTATCCAGGGAAGGGGTGACTATAGACTCATCCAAAATAGAGGCTGTGCAAGATTGGGCACAACCTAAGAATGCTTTCGAGATCCGTAGTTTCTTGGGGTTAGCCAGGTATTATCATAGATTCGTGAAGGAATTCTCTAGGTTGGCCTCACCTTTGACTAGGTTGACGAGAAAAAGGATCAAATTTGTATGAAGTGAGACTTGTGAGAAGTCATTTTAGGAGCTTAAAGTTAGACTTACCACTACTCCAGTTTTGATTATTTTGGAGAGGGGTTTGGGTTATTCGGTGTATTGTGATGCCTTAAGGGAAGGTTTAGGTTGTGTATTGATGCAAGAGGGGAAGGTAGTAGCCTATGGATCATAGCAGTTGAAAACTCATGAGAGGAATTACCCTACTCATAACCTGGAGTTAGCGGCGGTAATGTTTGCCTTGAAAATTTGGAGGCATTATCTATATGGAGAGAAATTTGAGGTGTTTTCGGATCACAAGAGTATGAAGTATCTATTTACACAGAAGGACTTGAATTTGAGGTAGAGAAAGTGGATGGAGTTCATAGAGGATTATGATTTTGAGTTGCATTATCACCCGGGAAAGTTTAATGTTGTAGCCGGCGCCTTGAGTAGGAAATTTGTTAGTGGTGTGTCTAGTATTTTCATCTAGGAATGAGAGATGTTAGGTGCCCTTGGTGAGTTTGACGTGCATCTTGGTGAATCCGTTCAGTTTGCAGCGTTGTTTACAATGGTTGCACAACCCATACTTCTGAACCGAGTGATAGAAGCACATATGTGTGACCTTGAGGAGGAATCCCTCTGGGAGAAGATCTCTAATGGGAAGGTAGAGAAGGGCTTAAATGTGTATCCCGACTTGAGTATGAGATACCGTGACCGTTTGTTCATACCGGAGTCTTGCTGAGAGGAAGTACTCCGAGAGTTTCACCATTCACGCCTTGTGGTGCATCCGGGAGGCACAAAGATGTATCACGACCTTAGTCGCCAGTTTTGGTGGAGGGGTATGAAGAAGGATGTGTCGGTGTTTGTATCGAAGTGCCTTACTTGTCAGCAAGTGAAGGCCGAGCATCAGAGGCCAGCGGGTTTGTTGCAACCCTTTCCTATAGCGGAGTGAAAGTGGGAGCATGTCACGATGGATTTTGTTGTGGGCCTTCCAAAGACTCAATGGGGTAGTGATGCTATTTGGGTGGTAGTTGACCGGTTAACCAAGTCAGTGCACTTTTTACCTATGTGTATGAGTGACTCAGTAGATTATCTTGCCGACCTTTACATCAAGGACATAGTGAGGTTGCACAGGGTCCCTGTGACGATTGTTTCAGATAGAGATCTACGTTTTACAGCTAGGTTGTGGCAGAGCTTGCAAAGTACCTTGGGCACTAAATTGACCTTTAACACCGTGTATCACCCTCAAACTGATGGGTAGCAGTCCGAGCGTACTATTCAAATCCTTGAGTATATGCTTCGAGGTTGTGTCCTTGACTTCAAAGGGTCGTGGAAGAGGCACTTGCTGTAGACACCCCATTTTTGATCGACCTTAAGACTCAGACGTCACCGATTGAGCGCTCGGTGATGTTGCATATTGTGCTCGTTCAGAAGTCTCAGAGTCGCGGCCGTGAGCCCTGCCTCCGGACTTCCGAACCCTCTTCTTTACTTTGTCTCGGTTTGCGAACCAGGCTCGGTTTTCTCTGTTTCTTTTCCTGAGGGGAGGGAGAGGTCTAGCAGATCATCTCTCAGTGGCCGTGGCTACATTTCGTGGCCGTAGGCCATTTTGCCCATTTCGGAGCCCGGTTCCCGTTTTCGAAGCCGTCAGGCTGTGTGCCTCGGTTCGGGACCACCCAACCATCTCCGTTTCCTCCGGTTTTTGGCATGCATCTCATTTACTCCCTTTCGGGAGACACTGGGGTCTTAGATACCCACTTTGTGGCCAAACACCACTTTCGGTGCTTAACGGCCTATTTTCGGGACCCCGAACTGCGTGTTTTGGTCCCCGAGCATTCGTTTTGCATCGGTTTTTGTTCATTTTTTGGCAGGTACCTCTGTTTTATCATAACGAGGGACACTGGGGTCTTAGATACCCACTTAGTGTCCAAACACCACTTTCGGTGCTTAACGGCCGGTTTTCGGGCCCTGAACCTCGCGGTTTGGCCCCCGAGCATTCGTTTTGCATCGGTTTTTGTTCATTTTTGGCAGGTACCTCTGTTTTATCATAACGAGGGACACTGGGGTCTTAGATACCCACTTCGTGGCCGAATGCCACTTTCGGTGCTTAACGGCCGGTTTTCGGCCCCCGAACCTCGCGGTTTGGCCCCCGAGCATTCGTTTTGCATCGGTTTTTGTTCATTTTTGGCAGGTACCTCTGTTTTATCATAACGAGGGACACTGGGGTCTTAGATACCCACTTCGTGGCCAACACCACTTTCGGTGCTTAACGGCCGTTTTCGGGCCCCGAACCTCGCGGTTTGACCCCCGAGCATTCGTTTCGCATCGGTTTTTGTTCATTTTTGGCAGGTACCTCTGTTTTATCATAAGGAAGGTCACTGGAGGGTGGGAGGCCAGCAATTGTCTCAGCAACCTGTTATGCTCTTCCGGCGCCCCCCGGCGCTCGTTTTTCTCACTTCCGGGCTAATGTTGAACACCCTAGGGCCATTTTCTTCGAGCCAAAACCACATATTTGTGTTGTACACACATGGGAGGACCCTAAGAAGTGGTGCTCGGCCAGTAATTCACCTTTTCATTTTTGGACCTCTTCTAAAAGTGGCTTGTTGTTTCTCCTGTTTTACAGTTGCCAATTTTCAACCACAGGGCCTTGAAGAGGAGACATGGGAGGACACCAATGTGTAGAGCTCGGCCAGCAAATCCAACTTTCCATTTTTACCCTTGGCTGGCCGGCCATAGGGGGTGGCCGGCCGGCCACCTGCAGCAAAAGTAGATGGCCGGCCATGCTTCCCTCAGTGCATACTTTACAGCTGTACAGCTGTTTCCCCCAGAAAAGATCTGTATCCGGGGGATATTTTGGAGGGGAACACTTGGGTGCATTTCCCTCCACCTTTACACCCCCCTATTTGTCCATATAAGGAGCCTCCCAGCTCTGTCCCTAGGGTTAGAAAAACTCTCTCAAGCATACACATTCATATCCCTATCCATCTCTCTAAAATCTTCAAGTTTTGGTGCCTTTGGTTCATCATCATCAAGCATCACCATCACCATTCCATTTCCAGCAGCAAGGAGGGGTTCCTCAGAGGCTTAGAAGCAACTTTCATCAAGCCAAGAGGTAGCAAAAGTGTAGTCTTCAAGGGTAAGTCTCAAACTCCCTCTTTTACACCATTTTCTTGCCTCATTTCTTAAGCCTATTTACTTATTGTTTTGGGCTCCGACCAGAACTGAAAGGGGCCTTGTTTTGAGCTTTTCTTCATGTTTGCTCAAGGGCTCAACTCTGTTTGAGCCCTCTATCTTGCACTTGTTTCAATATCCTCTTATATGCCATTATTTTGCATTGAATATTTGGCCTATGTGTGATCTGAATTGGAGCATCTCATGAACTGATATTGTACTTATTTTCAGGCCCTCTTCAACATTGAAGAAGGGATAAACCTTGTTTTCATGCTCCATGTGCCACTTGCTTTGAATCCATGTTTTACCCTTGTTTTTGCATTGAATATTTGGCCTATGATTGATCTGTTTTCGAGCATAAGGTAAACTTTGAGTGGGTCTATTTTGAGCCCCTCTTCAACATTGAAGAAGGGATCAACCCTTTTTGACCTCTCTATCATGCACTTGCTTCATAATCTCTCATATTTACCGTAAACTTGCATGATTTGTTTGACCCACATGTAGTCTGTTTTGGAGAATGTAATGAACTGTAAGTAGGCTTATTTTATGTCCCTATACAACATTGTAGAAGGGATAAACCTTGTTGGGGGTCTCCATGTTATACTTGTCTTTATATCCCTCTTTGGCCCCCATTCTTGCATGCTTTGTTAAGCTTACCTAGCTTCTGTTTTCGGCCATCATCAGAACTGGAAAGAGTCATATTTTGATCTTCTTGACATATTTCATTAAGGGTCTTTGCTGGTTTGATGGATGTTTGGGGTACCTCATGTTATAGCCTTGTGTATCCTTATTCTTGCATGGCATTTTTAGCATGTTTTCATATTGAGTTGGGGGATGTCATATACTGTAAATGTTCATATTTTTAGTCCCTCATCAGTGTTGTAGAAGGGTACTTTTCCATTTGGGCATTGCATATACTACTTGCTTCATCGCCTCCCTTGCGGAGCCATTTTTGTATGCCATGTTAGCCCTACTTGTGATTGCTGTTTGGCCATGTTTTGTACTGTAAAAATGTTTGTCTTGGGGCTGCCTTGATGCTGTATTCTCATTCCATGTCCATATTGTGCATGTTTTGCATAGCTATAGGCCATTTCGGGTGCCTAAATTCATGTTTCGGGACCATTTTGTGCATTTGGTGCCATTTCGTATCATTTCGGGGTTGTTTCCCCCCTCATTTAGCTGCTGAAATTCATTTGCATGTTTGCATATCATCTTCTGTGCCTTTGCATTCCATATGCCATTGCCTCGGTTTGCGAGCCCGTGTGCACGCATTTCGAGGCATCTCATTTTTATCCATCGGCCTCTTATGTGAGTGTGGCTGAGGCTCACTCATGTTAGTGTAAGTCCATTTTGCATCCTGTATGCCATTTTAGTCTCATTGCATTGCGTATGCCATCTCCTCGGTTTGGCATGCCGTGGGCACGCATTTCGAGACATCTCATTTTAGTCTCATCGTATATCATATTTCATGCCATTTCATTCCGTATGTCATCGCCTCGGCTTGCGTGTCCGTGTGCACGCATTTCGAGGCACTTCATTTTCATCCATCGGCCTCTTATGTGAGTGTGGCTGAGGTCCACTCATGTTAGTGTAAGTCCAATCGTATTGCGTGTGCCATTTCATGCCTTAGGATCATTCCCTCGGTTTGCGTGCCCGTGTGCACGCATTTCGAGGCATCTCATTTTCATAGCATTGTGTATGTTAGGGTTGCATATTAGCTGCATTTCATGCATATCATGCATATTGCATTATGTTCGGGATAGGAGTTAGCCCGGGCACGGGAAACGAGGCACATTTCGTACTCCGAGTGACGGAACGGGTCTCAATTCCCAAGTCACTAACACTCCGGATCACCCATGATGGAGTTAGGTTTTGTTGTAGCATTCATATGCATTCATCCTATATTGAGTTGTGCAATTCGGCTCCTCGACCATCATGCATCGATATGCGTGATTGGTGGCACGAGGATCGAGGCATGCATATATTTGTGAAATACATTGCTATGCCCCTTTCTTGCTCTCTGTTGCAGCAAAATAGAGAATCAGCAACTTTTCGGAGTCCGGCACGCATTTCGAAAAACATTGCAAACAGAGGCTAATCGGGGCACCGCCGTGGATTTCCGCGCAAAGCAGCTCAAGCATGCATCATTTCATTATTCGGAGCGGAGTCAAGGTAGTCCCTGGCTTGCACGCCAGTTTACAGTTTTTCTTAGTTAATCTGTTAAATAATTAGGAATTTGTATATTATTCGGACTCTGTATTATTCTTTCATTCGGGACTGTATTATTATTCGGACCCTCTGCGCGAGGGCAAAACTGTAATAAGTGTGGGTGAGTGTGATGTATGTCTTCCAACCCCACGTCTTTCTTCCCTTTTATTTACCAGCTTATGATGGTTAGATATAGGGCATATTTCAATTAGCATACAGTATGATAGCATGTTTGCATTCATTCATCTGTCTTGCATGCACCGGGCTCGGCGCACCATACTAACTGCATTTGTACTTCAATTCCAAGTTGAGTACTTGATAGCTGTAGCATTTCATATGCCATGTTTAGAATAGTCGAGCCTGCTATAGTTGCATCTTTGCATGTGTTGCATTAGGCATTTCTGTATAATTAGGATCATGCATGATTTCTAATAAAGCTTCTGTTTTGGCTTGGAGTACTCGGTGAGTTTTGTGCTTTAGCATCCTTGCATGCGTGTGAGTGACCGCCATGATAGCATGCTTACCATGAGGCTATGTGCTTATGTGATATAACTGCCTTGAATGCCTGTGGGTGGAGGTTGTGTTATTTGGATTGGAACAATTCATTGACTGTGTGTTTTAAGCCCACTAGATAGTGGCAAATCATCTTGTTTTCTAAGCCCACCTGAGGGTGGCAAAATCTGCATTTTAAGCCTACCTGCGGGTAGCAAACCATTTTCCAAACAAACAAACATGAAATGTTTTGTTCCAATTCAGGTGACCCAGTCTATACTTGTATGCTGTGCGCATCACATAGTAACCTAGGCTAATAACCGGGATAAGAACTCACAATGTTTTCAAAAACAGATATCATGGTTAGTAGAGGTCGGTCTTTGACCGGGCGAGCAGGGGTGCTCACGAAGTGACCTTCCCCAATCGTACCCAAGTTCCCGAGCCGAGGCAACTTTGGTGATGACGGACACGTGGCCTTTGGCACCGAGTCAGGGTTTCCTAAATTTCCCATTAAAAAACATTTAGGTGGCGACTCTGTATCTGGCGAAGCAGTCCATGTTTGGCACTTCTCTTTCAAAATCTGTTTTTCAAAACGATTTGCCGGATTTGGACTCTTTGGTTCAAGATTGAGAACCGTGACATTTGAGTCCTTCGAACTGTAGTGACCCAATATCGAAGACAACAGAACGGGGGGGGGGAGGGGGGGCGGACCGCACTCCCTTTCCCCCGGATGCGTTCGGGGACGTCTACAGTTTCTGGCGACTCTGCTGGGGATTTAGAAACTTGACTCGAACTCATGATATCTGGTTTTGATTACACTTGTGTGTTTCTTTGCATTGCATTTGCATTGGTGCGCCTAGGACACCGGGTTTGCCATATGCCATTCCCGAACGATTTGCCGGAGGCTTTCTTGTCAAGGCATGTCCATAAGGCTGATCGGCTCTGGGCTCTGACAGCATGGGAACACAAACCCCGGTTTTGCCGGGCACCCCTTTTGACCATTCGACCTAGTGCATATCGAAATCCATAGTGACCATTCCAAACTAGGACAGGTTTCTACCCGATATAGGTTGTTTGAAACCGCTGCGTGCGTAGTGAAACCCTAGCTCCTGACAAAATAGGACAGGGAAACCCTACCCCAACATAGGGGTGTTTTGGTTCTCACTTGCTTGTTATGTGCTTTAGAGTGCGTCTCTACAGGAATGCATGTATCAGTTCGCAAGTTTGGGCATCAGGCCTGCGGGCACCAGTTCAGAATTTTGGGATTCAGTTTACCTGAGGGTATCAGTTTACGGGCAGAATTCTGTAGGGGCACAGTCATTCAGCTCGGCTGATATGGGTTATCGTGAAATCAGGCTGAGATGCTGTCCATTTTCTCTTTTGCTAGGTAGTCTTGGAACCATAGCTTCAGAAGGCTCCAATATCCCCCGGGTACACCGAACTTGTGTTGATAGACTCTGTCAGGTCAGAGATTCAGTTCAAGGGCAATCAGTGTTCCTTTACCAGAGGCAGGGTGGAAAGGTCGGTCAGGCACAGACCACCAGTACAGCAGCTACCAGCTCAGTGGTCTTTGAACAGCCAAGTTGAGATTTCGAGTCTCCTGCAGAGATAGATATACTGGTGGTTCAATCAGATCAGGACAGAATGTCAGGCTTAGAAGAGATGGTGCGCCAGCTCCAGGATAGTATGAAAGCCATGCAGCAAGATGCTGTCCGTCAAGCGGAATTCACCAAGCAACAGGCCGTGGTCATAGCCCAACAGGCAGAGACAATTGCCAGGTTAGAGCAGCAAACTGGAGTATCTACTTCACATCAAGCTCCTCCTCCACCAAGGGTTCCGATACCTGAGGAGACACCAAATGTCCAGGCAGATACGGACATTCCGGTCGGGCCAGCTCCGCCCCCGGTTCTATCCAGCTATCTAAAACACCCACCAACCTACCAGACTCCCCTCTGAGTTTGAGACGGACCCCACAGCATTGAAAGTGAGCAAGCTTGAGAATTGTTCAAAAAGTCTCAGGGGGCCCACTTATTCCTGATATAGAGGATGGTTATACGGACTCAGTGGTGACATTACCGGATCGGTTCAAGATGCCGCATATCGATCGATTCGATGGCTCCGAAGACCCAATGGTGCACCTCCAACTGTTTTCTGATATCCTGAGACCAATGGGTTTGACCACAGCCCAGAAGCTATCACTATTCGGCCGAACCTTGTCTGGGATAGCCGCAATCTGGTACGCGAAATTGGAGAACTCTGTGAAACAGAACTGGGAAGAGCTGGCTGAGGCCTTTATTGCTCAATACTCCTACAACACACAGATCGAGGTCACAACTCGTGATCTTGAAGTCACCCGACAAGAGCCAAAGGAGGGTTTCTCAGAGTTCGTGACGAGATGGAGAGCAAAGGCCTCAATGATGACTACAAGGCCTTCCGACAAAGATCAGATTCGGATGATTGTGCGCAATCTCCAGCCCAAGCTTATGCAGAAGATGATTGTTCTTCCCTTCCCTACCTTTTCAGATCTGCATGAGATGGGGGTTCAAATCGAGGATGCCATCAGACAAGGGATCTTTGCAGGAGATAATGAGCCTTTGAAGAGGAATGTTGTTCGCAATTCTAATGCTACTACTGATGGTAGCACAACTGCGAAATGCTCAGAAGTAGACAATATCACCACTTCCCTGAATGGCCAAGAATCAACCACTTCAACTCGGCCCCAAGCCCGAAAATTCCATCCTCTTTACATAAGTCTCTCTCAAGCTTTGAAAAAGCTGCGAGAAGAAGGGCACCTAGAACTTCTAGAACCCAACCCCTTCCAAACCCTCTTCCACCAAGATATGACCCAGCTAAATACTGTGCCTACCATCAACAGCACGGTCATGATACGAACCGTTGCATCCGCCTCCGTCATAAGATTCAGGATCTTATTGACGAAGAGACCCTAGCTCCACCAAAAGGACCTCAGGCTAGTACTGACCCGTCACCTCTACATCTCCACCTCATCCATACACTACCATCCACCTTCGACCCCAGCATATACATCACCCCAGCCCATCTACCCAAGCCCGAGGTGTTCATTCCAGAAAGCATGGACTTATGCATGATGGATGCACCTGGACCCCAATCATCTCAAGCCTGTGAGCCCACTACTTCTGAGCTGAAGAGAATGATCGAAGATCTCCAGAGAACTGTGGCAGATTTGGCCTCCGGGACATTGGCTCCATCATCAACCACACCACATACTGGGAATTTCATGTCAAAAGGCTCTCCAGTCTTGGGACGGGCTGCATTTGAGGAAGGCCAATCCCTTGGCAAAGTGGAAGCGAGTGGAAAGAACAAGTAGGGGTGGGCATGGATCCCATGAACATCTTCTATTCGCTGTTGAGGCTTTGAAAGCTGAGGGACTGAACAGAGAGCAAGTCCTCGCAGTTGTTGCAAAAGCTGTGGATGACACTTTCGCTACTCAAGATGGGGGCAGTTTGAATCAAGGGGCAAGCCGGGAGAAGGGTCGTTGTATCAGAAACGTTCCTTTCAGCTTAATCCTGCACTCAAAGAGATCAACAAACCAGGCCAACACCGCCAATCCCTTTACTAGTGCGTCCAGCAAAATTCACAAACCAGAAGTACCAACCCCGAGGTCAGAGGGTTTTCCATGCCCTCCACATGCCTTTGTCCAAAGCTTTCCAAATCCTTGTTGGACAAGGCCATCTCAACCCCTTGAGCCTCGGCCTCTCCCAAATCCTCTTCCGGCTACGCATGATGCCACCCAGTACTGTGCCTTCCATCAGCAAACTGGCCATACTACCGACGACTGCTTCCGTCTTCGCCATGAAGTACATGATCTATTTGACAATGGAATTGTCCTCCCGCTAAGCTCTGCAAAGTCTATCGGCACTTGATTAGTGAACTTGTGGGGGATAATGTGATGTGATCGAGGGATGAACCACCTGCGGGCAGCGCTCAGTTTACTCCAAATATGGTGGATGACACGCACTGTTCTGAGCAATGTGCAAATACCAGTTTTTGTACTTTCTGACTTGGGTATTGGGTCAGTTTTGTTGTTTTGTTTTGAGTCTGTCTTTTTGTTTTGAGTCAGTCTCTTTTGTTTTGGGTCTGTCTTGTTGTATCGAGTCGGTCCTGTTGTATAGGAGTCGGGTGATTCCGGGGGTGTTACCTCGGGCGTCACCATTTTGTTTCATGTTTGTCTTTTTGTTTGTTTTGAGTCTGTTTCTGCCAGGGAGCCAGTTATGCCAACAGATTTTGAATGAAACAGCAGTGATTTCCACGCTCTCGCATTTGCTTCTGCCATGTGCTAGTTGTGCCGGGATTTGAATGAAATGGCAGTGCATTCCACCTGCTCTCTTGTGCCTTGAAGTCATTGTATTGACCTAAGTTTTTCAAAACCTTTTTCAAAACACTGCGGTGAAAACAAAGAGGGAGGAATTCCTCGGGATTTACAAAACTTTGATTATTTGAGAGAAAGAGAGGCGTGCTAAGCCCTTAATGAATGAAATCATGCTTGTTAGTGTGAGTATTGAGAAGGACCCTAGCTTTGATCCAGATGGGTCCTACACTGTCTTCAGCGCGAGCGATTTGTCGCTTTCTTAAAAACTTTCATAAAAGGTTTTGCGCGGTCCTGCGAAGACATGTGTGGAATCGCTCTTGAGATTGTGCAGCTTAGGATCACTCTCGGTCTCGAGACTCAACCCCTTTGCTTTCAAACCTTGAACTTGGATTCAGAACGTTCAAAGGACAATCACACTATGGGGCCTGTGTGGCCAGATTTGAAGCAGCCCTCGAACAAAAGGCACCAAAGTCAGATCAAGAAGGTCAGACCTCATCAGAAGAAGCTTGCAAAGCTAGAACAGCAGTACCCTTCGAACTAGGGGCAAAAAAAATCCGATCTGCTCGGAGAGCCAAAGGTGGATCTTTCTGCAAATCAATACAACGGCCACTCTCCTGGATACAGAGGGCTTCAATCTCAAAACCATTTGGCATGGACTTGTTACACTTCTACCCTTTGAGAGGCTCGCTGGGCCGAAAACCCGGAAGGGCGACCCAGGCAAAAGTTAGAGCAAGAAAAAGAAAAAAGAAAAATGCAAAAAAGAACAAAAAAAAAAGAGAAAAAGAAAAAAATGCAAAGAAAAGGAAAAAGAAAAGATGAAAAGAAAAGACAAAAAAAAAAAGAAGAAGAAAAGAATTGAAAAAGAAAGAAAGAAAAACAAAGCTCGGAAGGTCGAAAACCTGCAATAGGCGCCTTGGCAAAAGTTAGAGCATAAAAAGGAGAGGTTAAATACCCGAGTGTACCTTAACCCCGAACTACGTAAGGCTTGATTCCCATGTTTGGGATACGTAGGCAACTTCATTCTGAAGTCCAGCCATAAACAATTCAAATTTGATTGTGTCCATGCGATGGTTCTAGTTATCTTTGTCTTCTCTGTATCTGAGGATTTGGTTGCCTTCGTTACTCTGAGGGCTGACTACAATGCGCTGCAGTACCATTCAAACAAGGGGCAACTCTCCGTTGCCATTCAGTGTGCTGCGACGCCATTCAAACAAGGGGCAACTTTCCGTTGCCATTCAGTTTGCTGCGACGCCATTCAAACAAGGGGCAACTTTCCGTTGCCATTCAATGCGCTGCGGTGCCGTTCAAACAAGGGGCAACTTTCCGTTGCCATGCAGCTCTTTTCAAGCACGAGGCAATTTTCCTTTGGATCTGAGGTTGCGCATCTCAAAGGGTAAGTTCCGCGCTCGTTGAGCAGTGGTCGTTTGCAAAAATAGTTTTTGAGAATTTTTACTAAGGTTGACTAATTTTCTCGAAAATTGTTCCATCTTTTCCAAAACTGGACCATTTCTTGGACCCAAAAGGGAAAATTTTCAGTGCTTACAACCCGACTTGCATGATTTCAAATCAAAAATTGAACAAGCATGTTAATCTAACTCTCATTTTGGTCAAAATTGTTTTAGTAGAAGGCAAAAATAAAAAATGGTCAAAATGATGAACTAGGGGCACAGTTGAGTCAGGTGTTCTGTCTTTTCCCCGTTATCAATGCATTTGCCAGAAAGGGCACCATACCTGCCAGAAAGGGCACCACTGAAGCTAATAGAAAAGGGCTGAAGCTCTCACATCCTCCAAGCAACGAGGTATCAAGCCAAATGCGAAGCACGAACGGGAATGGATCAAGATATTCCACTCCATCATCTGGATAGATCTTATCACGTCCGAACTCCCCAGCAAAGCATCATCAACCGATGCTAGCTGCAGATTTGCTACACAC
Source organism: Camellia japonica (assembly GCA_030407325.1). Lineage (NCBI taxonomy): Eukaryota > Viridiplantae > Streptophyta > Magnoliopsida > Ericales > Theaceae > Camellia > Camellia japonica. The sequence goes on along the minus strand of JAPPVO010001150.1, from coordinate 7,507 downwards.
CCAGTTGTAGCGCAACCCCTCTGTGGGAGGAATTCACTAGCTGTGAGCGGAAGAAAGAAGAATCTAGCTGAGTGCTCGGGGCGAGAGCCTTCAACTTGCTGTTTATCCATCAACCACCTAGGGGAGGGATTGAAAAATGAGAGATTGAAGAATAAAGAGATGTGCGATGAGAGGAAAAGTGAGAAAAGGGCTTTTTTTTTTTTTTTTTTTTTTCCAGAAAGACAGAGCCTGAGGGCCGAGTGATGTGAGAATCACAAATAAGGAAGGGTGGGAAACACTACCTGGTGAAACAGGCTCCCTGTGCACGTCTGAGTGTCGTGTCTTTTTTATCTCGATTCTTGTTTTGAGTCGTTTCAAGTGTTACTCGATGTGTCTAGGTTGTGTGCCTTTTATTTCCGTGTTGAGTCGTTTTGCTGTGTCCAGTCGTAGGCTCAATACCTGATCGAAAACTCATCTCTCAATTTCAAAAATAAAATCGTTTTGTGCTCCGAGTGCCGTGCCGTGCCGTTCTCCACATTTGTGCAAAAAAGAATTTGTTCTTTCATAAAACCGCAGGGTTCAACCCAGGTCATGTGAGAACAGTAAAACCAGGACCTATCTGAAGCTATGAAAGTTCCAGGCTGCAAAGCAAAATAAAAGAGGGAAAATGTTGGGCATCTGAGATTGTTTCAACTTCTGCAAGTTCCGTCATTGCATCCTGTATGTTCAAGAATGAGCTGTGTGCCCGAAAAATGAGCTGTGTGCCCGAAGAATGCGCTGTTTGCCCGAGATCTGCTGTGTGCCCAAAAGAGCTGTGTGACCAGATTGAACAGAATTTTGTGTTGCGAGTTGCGCGCCTAACGAACAGAGTGTTGTGTTGTGAGCAGTGTGCCAAGTGAATGGAATGCTATGTCGTAAGCTGTGTGCCAAGTCTTGCATTGTGCACGCGTTTCATCGCACTTATTGCATTTATTTGCATCTTGTGTTATCTCATATTGTTTATCCTTTTACGCTGAGCAGCGTTTAGGATCGTTGTCCCCCGGGACTTAACTTAGGTTGTGTGGAACACGCTCCCGAGTTGTTTGACCTCTTTTCACGATTTCAGCGTGGTTAGAGTTTGGTTCTTTCCTTACGCGATTTCAGCGTGTTTGGAATCTATCTCAGGTTGCGTTGTGTACGCTCCTGGGCGGTTGTTTTGACCTCTTTTCATGATTTCAGCGTGGTTAGAGTTTGGTTCTTTTCTTACACGATTTCATCGTGTTTGGAATCTATCTCAGGTTGCGTTGTGTACGCACCTGGGTGGTTGTTTTGACCTCTTTTCACGATTTCAGCGTGGTTAGAGTGTTCTTTTCCTCACACGATTTCAGCGTGTTCGGAATCTATCTCAGGTTGCGTTGTGTACGCACCTGGGCGGTTGTTTTTGGACCTCTTCTCACGATTTCAGCGTGGTTAGAGTGTTCTTTTCCTCACACGATTTCAGCGTGTTTGGAATTTATCCCAGGTTGCGTTGTAGACGCGGTGGGCGGGCTGTTTTTGGACCTCCTCTCACGATTATCAGCGTGTTTTGAGTGTCCCCTTCCTCACACGATTTCAGCGTGTTTGGATTTTATCTCAGGTTGTGTTGTGTATGCACCTGGGCGGTTGTTTTTGGACCTCCTCTCACGATTTCAGCGTGGTTTGAGTGTCCTGTTCCTTACGCGATTTCAGCGTGTTTGGAATCTATCTCAGGTTGCGTTGTGTACGCACCTGGGCAGTTGTTTGACCTCTTTTCACGATTTCAGCGTGGTTAGAGTGTTCTTTTCCTCACATGATTTTCAGCATGTTTGGATTTTATCTCAGGTTGCGTTGTGTACGCACCTGGGCGGTTGTTTGGACCTCTTTCGCGATTTCAGCGTGGTTAGAGTGTTCTTTTCCTCACACGATTTCAGCGTGTTTGGAATTTATCCCAGGTTGCGTTGTAGACGCGCTGGGCGGGCTGTTTTTGGACCTCCTCTCACGATTATCAGTGTGTTTTGAGTGTCCCCTTCCTCACACGATTTCAGCGTGTTTGGATTTTATCTCAGGTTGTGTTGTGTATGCACCTGGGCGGTTGTTTTTGGACCTCCTCTCACGATTTCAGCGTGGTTTGAGTGTCCTGTTCCTTACGCGATTTCAGCGTGTTTGGAATCTATCTCAGGTTGCGTTGTGTACGCACCTGGGCGGTTGTTTTGACCTCTTTTCACGATTTCAGCGTGGTTAGAGTGTTCTTTTCCTCACATGATTTTCAGCATGTTTGGATTTTATCTCAGGTTGCGTTGTGTACGCACCTGGGCGGTTGTTTGGACCTCTTCTCGCGATTTCAGCGTGGTTAGAGTGTTCTTTTCCTCACACGATTTCAGCGTGTTTGGAATTTATCCCAGGTTGCGTTGTAGACGCGCTGGGCGGGCCGTTTTTGGACCTCCTCTCACGATTTCAGCGTGGTTTGAGTGTCCTGTTCCTTACGCGATTTCAGCGTGTTTGGAATCTACTCAGGTTGCGTTGTGTACGCACCTGGGCGGTTGTTTTGACCTCTTTTCACGATTTCAGCGTGGTTAGAGTTTGGTTCTTTCCTTACGCGATTTCAGCGTGTTTGGAATCTATCTCAGGTTGTGTTGTGTACGCTCCTGGGCGGTTGTTTTGACCTCTTTTCACGATTTCAGCGTGGTTAGAGTTTGGTTCTTTCCTTACACGATTTCAGCATGTTTGGAATCTATCTCAGGTTGCGTTGTGTACGCACCTGGGCGGTTGTTTTGACCTCTTTTCACGATTTCAGCGTGGTTAGAGTGTTCTTTTCCTCACATGATTTTCAGCATGTTTGGATTTTATCCCAGGTTGCGTTGTAGACGCGCTGGGCGGTTGTTTTTGGACCTCTTCTCACGATTTCAGCGTGGTTAGAGTGTTCTTTTCCTCACACGATTTCAGCTTGTTTGGAATTTATCCCAGGTTGCGTTGTAGACGCGCTGGGCGGGCTGTTTTTGGACCTCCTCTCACGATTATCAGCGTGTTTTGAGCCTCCCCTTCCGCACACGATTTCAGCGTGTTTGGAATTTATCTTAGGATGCGTGGAATGCGCTTCTGATTGATTTTCTTTGTTCTCTCTCCTCTCACGAGTCCAGCGCGGTTGGAGTATGTCACCATTTTGTATCTATTATACTCTCTGTTGCATCGCATCTATTATCTATTGCATCACATCTATCACATCCATTGCATCATATCTATTTTATTGCCTGGTCTAGGAGACCTTAAATCCTCTAAAGGTGCAATTCCTTTGGTGTTTGTCGTGCCCGAACGACTTCCGGTGGTCTGGTATAGCCACCTGCCTGTGTTAGCAGTGAGTTCCTAGGAGACCAACTGAGACGGTGGAAACTAGAGTTCGAATGGCTTATGCCTAGAACGCAAAGGTTCGGGATTTCCGAGACTAAAGTCTGGTTTAAATACCCAGGGGTATATCCTCGGCTTGAAATCTGTATGGCAGCCCCATAGATTGAGATAGCATCTGTATGCACCTCAATTCTAGATACTGATCCAACCTAGTCTGTCACCCTGTTGGAGAATAGGGAAAGCTGCGACCATAGTCAGGGAGAAAAGTAGTACCTGTGGTTCAACCATGAAGAAGCGGAAGATTCTCACATCAGCATAAGGTAGGACATTGCCGAGGTAAGTCATTGCCAATTGCCCCTGTAAGGTACCTCCCTTTTCCTAGCTATCACATTGCATTTTAGCCGCTACATTACAGTGCATTGCATGAATCCTCAATCTTCAAACCGGCTTCGCTTAGCGTATAAGTCCAATCTTCAAACCGGCTTCGCGTAGCGTATAAGTCCAATCTTCAAACCGGCTTCGCGTAGCGTGTAAGTCCAATTATCAAAATCTCCCTGCATATCATTTTGCATTTTGCCCTCCCCCCTCGCCTGCGGGCATATCTCTGTGTATCTCGTATGATTGTCTCAGTCTTCGGCCTTGTCAAAAATGGGTCGTCTCTGGGCTTTGACATTCACTCCCGTCACTTGTGACTTCTGAGTTCTGTCAAAGAGGGGCAACTGTAGACACCCCATTTTTGATCGACCTTAAGACTCAGACGTCACCGATTGAGCGCTCGGTGATGTTGCATATTGTGCTCGTTCAGAAGTCTCAGAGTCGCGGCCGTGAGCCCTGCCTCCGGACTTCCGAACCCTCTTCTTTACTTTGTCTCGGTTTGCGAACCAGGCTCGGTTTTCTCTGTTTCTTTTCCTGAGGGGAGGGAGAGGTCTAGTAGATCATCTCTCAGTGGCCGTGGGCTACATTTCGTGGCCGTAGGCCATTTTGCCCATTTCGGAGCCCGGTTCCCGGTTTTCGGAGCCGTCAGGCCGTGTGCCTCGGTTCGGGACCACCCAACCATCTCTGTTTCCTCCGGTTTTTGGCATGCATCTCATTTAATCCCTTTCGGGAGACACTGGGGTCTTAGATACCCACTTCGTGGCCAAACACCACTTTCGGTGCTTAACGGCCTATTTTCGGGACCCCAAACTGCGTGTTTTGGTCCCCGAGCATTCGTTTTGCATCGGTTTTTGTTCATTTTTTGGCAGGTACCTCTGTTTTATCATAACGAGGGACACTGGGGTCTTAGATACCCACTTCGTGTCCAAACACCACTTTCGGTGCTTAACGGCCGGTTTTCGGGCCCCGAACCTCGCGGTTTGGCCCCCGAGCATTCGTTTTGCATCAGTTTTTGTTCATTTTTGGCAGATACCTCTGTTTTATCATAACGAGGGACACTGGGGTCTTAGATACCCACTTCGTGGCCGAATGCCACTTTCGGTGCTTAACGGCCGGTTTTCGGGCCCCGAACCTCGCGGTTTGGCCCCCGAGCATTCGTTTTGCATCGGTTTTTGTTCATTTTTGGCAGGTACCTCTGTTTTATCATAACGAGGGACACTGGGGTCTTAGATACCCACTTCGTGGCCAAACACCACTTTCGGTGCTTAACGGCCGGTTTTCGGGCCCCGAACCTCGCGGTTTGACCCCCGAGCATTCGTTTCGCATCGGTTTTTGTTCATTTTTGGCAGGTACCTCTGTTTTATCATAAGGAAGGTCACTGGAGGGTGGGAGACCAGCAATTGTCTCAGCAACCTGTTATGCTCTTCCGGCGCCCCCCGGCGCCCGTTTTTCTCACTTCCGGGCTAATGTTGAACACCCTAGGGCCATTTTCTTCGAGCCAATTTTCAACCACAGGGCCTTGAAGAGGAGACATGGGAGGACACCAATGTGTAGAGCTCGGCCAGCAAATCCAACTTTCCATTTTTACCCTTGGCCGGCCGGCCATAGGGGGTGGCCGGCCGGCCACCTGCAGCAAAAGTAGATGGCCGGCCATGCTTCTCTCAGTGCATACTTTAGAGCTGTACAGCTGTTTCCCCCAGAAAAGATCTGTATCCGGGGGATATTTTGGAGGGGAACACTTGGGTGCATTTCCCTCCACCTTTACACCCCCCTATTTGTCCATATAAGGAGCCTCCCAGCTCTGTCCCTAGGGTCAGAAAAACTCTCTCAAGCATACACATTCATATCCCTATCCATCTCTCTAAAATCTTCAAGTTTTGGTGCCTTTGGTTCATCATCATCAAGCATCACCATCACCATTCCATTTCCAGCAGCAAGGAGGGGTTCCTCAGAGGCTTAGAAGCAACTTTCATCAAGCCAAGAGGTAGCAAAAGTGTAGTCTTCAAGGGTAAGTCTCAAACTCCCTCTTTTACACTATTTTCTTGCCTCATTTCTTAAGCCTATTTACTTATTGTTTTGGGCTCCGACCAGAACTGAAAGGGGCCTTGTTTTGAGCTTTTATTCATGTTTTCTCAAGGGCTCAACTCTGTTTGAGCCCTCTATCTTGCACTTGTTTCAATATCCTCTTATATGCCATTATTTTGCATTGAATATTTGGCCTATGTGTGATCTGAATTGGAGCATCTCATGAACTGATATTGTACTTATTTTGAGGCCCTCTTCAACATTGAAGAAGGGCTCAACCTTGTTTTCATGCTCCATGTGCCACTTGCTTTGAATCCATGTTTTACCCTTGTTTTTGCATTGAATATTTGGCCTATGAGTGATCTGTTTTCGAGCATAAGGTAAACTGTGAGTGGGCCTATTTTGAGCCCCTCTTCAACATTGAAGAAGGGATAAACCCTGTTTGACCTCTCTATCATGCACTTGCTTCATAATCTCTCATATTTACCGTAAACTTGCATGATTTGTTTGACCCACATGTAGTCTGTTTTGGAGCATGTCATGAACTGTAAGTAGGGTTATTTTATGTCCCTCTACAACATTGTAGAAGGGATAAACCTTGTTGGGGGTCTCCATGTTATACTTGTCTTTATATCCCTCTTTGGCCCCCATTCTTGCATGCTTTGTTAAGCTTACCTCGCTTCTGTTTTCGGCCATCATCAGAACTGGAAAGAGTCATATTTTGATCTTCTTGACATATTTCATTAAGGGTCTTTGCTGGTTTGATGGATGTTTGGGGTACCTCATGTTATAGCCTTGTGTATCCTTATTCTTGCATGGCATTTTTAGCATGTTTTCATATTGAGTTGGGGGATGTCATCTACTGTAAATGTTCATATTTTTAGTCCCTCATCAGTGTTGTAGAAGGGTACTTTTCCATTTGGGCATTGCATATACTACTTGCTTCATCGCCTCCCTTGCGGAGCCATTTTTGTATGCCATGTTAGCCCTACTTGTGATTGCTGTTTGGCCATGTTTTGTACTGTAAAAATGTTTGTCTTGGGGCTGCCTTGATGCTGTATTCTCATTCCATGTCCATATTGTGCATGTTTTGCATAGCTATAGGCCATTTCGGGTGCCTAAATTCATGTTTCGGGACCATTTTGTGCATTTGGTGCCATTTCGTATCATTTCGGGGTTGTTTCCCCCTCATTTAGCTGCTGAAATTCATTTGCATGTTTTGCATATCATCTTCTGTGCCTTTGCATTCCATATGCCATTGCCTCGGTTTGCGAGCCCGTGTGCACGCATTTCGAGGCATCTCATTTTTATCCATCGGCCTCTTATGTGAGTGTGGCTGAGGCTCACTCATGTTAGTGTAAGTCCATTTTGCATCCTGTATGCCATTTTAGTCTCATTGCATTGCGTATGCCATCTCCTCGGTTTGCGTGCCCGTGGGCACGCATTTCGAGACATCTCATTTTAGTCTCATCGTATATCATATTTCATGCCATTTCATTCCGTATGTCATCACCTCGGTTTGCGTGTCCGTGTGCACGCATTTCGAGGCACTTCATTTTCATCCATCGGCCTCTCATGTGAGTGTGGCTGAGGTCCACTCATGTTAGTGTAAGTCCAATCGTATTGCGTGTGCCATTTCATGCCTTAGGATCATTCCCTCGGTTTGCGTGCCCGTGTGCACGCATTTCGAGGCATCTCATTTTCATAGCATTGTGTATGTTAGGGTTGCATATTAGCTGCATTTCATGCATATCATGCATATTGCATTATGTTCGGGATAGGAGTTAGC
>JAPPVO010001149.1:0-33159 GCA_030407325.1 Camellia japonica | reverse complement strand
TATTCAAGACCCGTATCTCCAGCCTTGGGCTACTCAACGGATAGAATTTTGTGATCAGCAGATTCACAGAATAAAACAGCAAATCAAGAACATATTTGTGTGTGGCGGCTCCGTAAGGCCTCCATCTCAACAGTAAATCATGAGACCATATATGTTATAATTTGTTTGTTAGATACTTGTATGATGTTGATTTATATTCCTAGGTTTGTGTTGAATAAGGGTAGAATAGAGAAAGGTTAACTGGGACGTCACCCAAGTCGTGTTTAGGTTTAAAGACCATCTTTGCAGAGATTGCATTTAGGTCTGTGTCCTAGTAAACCATTGACAGACGTGCTTAGCCTTATCCCTGTATGTCGAGCAGCTTATATTGGTATCAGAGCCAAGTTATTGCATTAATGTAATACAATTATATAATATTTAAATTATCCATCTATGGTCACATAAAACTAATGGAGAAGAAGCACCCATCACAACAGTAGCTAATACAGTAGCTTTTACATCAGAAGCAACAAATTAAAATCAATTATGATTAATTCACATCAATGTAAATCTCAAAGAGGTCAATCCACCTTCTATGATCTATATTTATTTCTATTTTTTGTTCTTAGCATTAGCCAATTGTCTAAATGTTTGCCTCCATGGAAATTCAATAGAGCTGTTCTACCAAAACTTGTAGCTACACTTTTTCTTTGACCTCCCTTATATCATTCTTTGTTGTCTCCAAATTGCTCTCTATCACCTTCATGTCACTTGCCATGTCCGTCTTCAAGCTTTTGATGGTAGCTTAAGACTATTCAGCGAAGTTCTGAGCTCCTCCTTAGGCTTGGTTGGCATAAGCGATTTCATGTATGATGCAAAACTAATAATTGTGAATATAGAGGCAAGAAGATGGAGCCGGTCACTTAGGCTAAGAAGCAGTCTTTCTGGATAGTCAATGACGTATATGGGGTGGCTCCACTTCTTGACAGCCAAAGACTTATCAGCTGATGCTAATAATTTTGGCAGTCGCCGAAAAAAAAAAAAAAAAAAAAAAAGAAATCACTACGATTTCCAATTACAATCAAGTATTTAACTTTAGAAATTATTTTACTTAAAAAGTAATCTAAGTGATATTTGAAAACTAAAACAATTCCAATACAAGATTAATAAAGAAATTTTTCATTTTTTCGTTCTATGACACAAATTCAAAATTCTTAAACAATTACAAAATTTATTCCCAAATAATTAAATAAAAACAGAATTTAAACCAAAAAAAAATTAAAAAAATAAACAATCATTGTGAATATTTAAAACATAATTTTAAAACATTAGTTAAATATATGTTTTAACTTAAATATATTAATGTCTTCGTGTAAAAGAGAATAATAAGACTAATATTTTCTTTCACCTAGTTGGACAAAGTATGTCAGATAATTCCATTCATATCATAATATAATGTTTATTAATTCAATAAGTATCATATCAAAGTAGTGAGTTGGTATCAGTTACAAATCATGAGCAAATTCAAAATTCTATGACACAAATTCAAAATTCTTAAACAATTACAAAATTTATTCCCAAAATAAATAAATAAAAACATAATTTATACCCAAAAAAAATAAAAACAATAAACAATCACTGAGAATATTTAAAACATAATTTTAAAACGTTACTTAAATACATTGTTTAATACATAATATTAAAACATACTTTTAGCTTGAGAATGACTGAATCCAATTGTTTTTTCTTTTTCTTCTAGAAGATGGTTTAAAAACAATTATGGACCAAAGAAAATTATTTCATAATTTTAAAACATTACTTAAATATATTAATATAGCGATCCCAGTTTCCCCCTGTCATATATTGTAATCCGGACTCGAGTCTCGTGGTTGTATGTTGTTGTCTGTATCTCGTTTCCATCCTCTGATTCTTTGTATTTGAGTTTTGGGATGTGTTGGGTGAGTTTGGAACAGGTTGGTTGTGAGTTAGAACAAATGGTTGCTGCCCAGGAATTGGCTTCTTCGCTCGAGCGAGGCTTTTTGCGCCCGAGCGAGCTTTGGGTATTTGCTTCTTCGCTCGAGCGAGGGTTTGTGCGCTCGAGCGACTATTGTGGGTCTTTAGGTTTTTTTTTTCAGATGTAATTTTTGCTCGAGCAGGCCTTTTTGCACTCGAGTGAACCTGGTGTTTTGTGTCTCCTCGCTCGAGCGAGCACTCTTGCGCTCGAGAGCGTGCGTCTACGTCTCTTTTAAACCTGAAGGTTAGTATTCTTCGCTCGAGCGAGCGGACCCTATGTTTTGTGTTCCTTCGCACTCTTGCGCTCGAGAGAGTGCGTCTACGTCTCTTTTAGACCTGAAGGTTGGTATTCTTCACTCGAGCGAGATTTCTTGCGCTCGAGCGAGTGAGCCCTATGTTTTGTGTTCCTTCGCTCGAGCGAGATTTCTTGCGCTCGAGCGAGCGAGCCCTATGTTTTGTGTTCTTTCGCTCGAGCGAGAACTCTTGCGCTCGAGCGTGCGTCTGGGTTGCAGACCTGAAGCTTCGCATTGTGCACTCGAGCAACGCTTCTTGCGCTCGAGCGAGGTTCTTTTGTGTCTGGTCGCTCAAGCGACCACTTCTTTGCTCGAGCGAGCTTCGTATATATCAGTTCGCAGCAGGGGTCTTCTTCTTCACTTTTTGATCTTCTTTTCACTAAAAACCCTAGATCCGGATGTCTCTCTCTCTATACACACTCTCTCTCTTCTAATACTCCTTGTTCTAGAGGTTTTCTACCCTAGTTCCTTTGTAAGAAAGTTAGAGCTTCGCGTGGGCTTCTCTTTGATCTGAAAAATCTTGGATTTGGAGCATCTTGGGTTTCACTCCTTGTCTCCTTTGAGTTTCTCCATTTGAGGTAGGGATAAACTACTCACTTCTATGAGTTTTAACATAAATGTTGGTCATTTCGTATAAATGGTTGGGTTTGGATAATTTGGGTGTTGATTTGTAAAAGAGGGGTTTTTAATTTTAAACTCTCTATGTGTATGTGGGTAAAAAAAAATGGGGTTATTCGTATATAATTGTTAAAATGGTGAGATTTGGACTTTAGAGTCAATATTGTGGAAATTTGGGGGATAATGCCCTAATTTGGAATTTAATAACTATTTTATATAAATAGTAAATTCATTGTGGAATTATGGAATTGGGAAGGATTGTGATAAGATGGTGTGGTTGGATTGAATAATCACCCACCTATGGAAAAGTTGATAAATTATTTGTTTGGTAAATTTATTATCTGTTTAGAAATAACTGCTTTGGGCTATTTGTGGAGGATAGTCTTGATTGTTGTAGACACTACATGATGATCAGGTAAATTGAAACTAATCAATTGAATTATGTCATTGAATGTGACGGTTGGATTAACGCATTGAATATGTGAATTGATGGGTCATTGTATATGACTACATGTTTGAATACATTATATAAGTATATTGTGTGGGAGGAGATAGGGGATGTACTCCATTTGTTTGGAAGGAGATAGGGGATGGACTCCATTGATAACTAAGTTGGCCGGAGTGTCCAGGGTGAAAGTCCCGAAATCCTTTGTATATTTGGGTGCCGGTTCCCTCAGACGTAGTTCCGTAAAATGGCATGTGAATAAAAGTGTTGAATGTTGTTTGTTATTGAAACGCGGTTATATGAGTTGTTGTCTCATTTTAAACTGTATGGATAATGTTGGACTATGTTAATGGGCTAATGTGGATGAATAATGGAAAGTGGATTGAATATGGTAAAGTGTAGATTGACTATGGAAATGATATAAGTTGGTTTACAAGTGTTGAACATTTATCGAATGCTTATGTTTTAGTTAATTCTCATATACTGTTTAGCATATCTCTACTGGGCTTTGACTCACCCTACTTGGGACACCATTTTCAGGTACATGTGACATGCCGCCTGCAAGGACGTAGTTTGAGAGGTTTAGAGGCTGAAGGCTTATTTTTGTTGTTACCTTTTTGAATTACATGTAATTCAAGCCAAGGGCTTTATATGTAAAAGAGTTAGGACTCTTCTTTTGTTGTAACCAAGTGTTTGACTTGGAAAGTTGTAAGCCTGCAGGGAAACTATTTTGTTGATAACATGTGGTCATCTTTTGTAAATAACACTTTGATGAATGAATATATTTTATTCTCCTATGTCTATGGATGTTATGAATGATTAGTTTATGCATTTATTTTGAGGGCGTTACAATTAATGTCTTTGTGTAAAAGAGAAAAATAAGACTAATATTTTCTTTCACCTAGTTGGACAAAGTATGTCAGATAATTCCATTTATATCATAATATAATGTTTATTAATTCAATAAATAACATACAAAAGTACTGAGTTGGTATCAGTTACAAATCATGAGCAAATTCAAAATTCTATGACACAAATTCATTTTTTCATTCTATGACACAAATTCAAAATTCTTAAACAATTACAAAATTTATTCCCCAAATAAATAAATAAATAAAAACAAAATTTATAACCAAGAAAAATAAAAACAATAAACAATCATTGAGAATATTTAAAACATAATTTTAAATTACGCAGTAAGTTACTCAATAAATTCAGAGAAAATTACTCAAAAATTCTCAGAAAATTACTTAGTAAATTCCAATAAATTCTGAGCAAATTCTCAGTAAATTACTTAGTAAATTCTCAGTAAAATCCCATTAAATTCTAGGTAAATTACTTAGTAAATTACATGTAAATTACCGGTAAATTACTGAGTAAATTCTAAGAAAATGCCTTAGTAATTTCTACGTAATTACTTAGTAAATTACTTAGTAAACTCTTAGTAAATTTCTCAGTAAATTCCAAGGAAATTCTCAATAAATTCACAATAAATTAGTCAGTAAATTACTTAGTAAATTCCTTATAAATTCTCAATAAATTCTCAGTAAAGCACTTAGTAAATTCCAAATAAATTCTTGGTAAAATCTTATTAAATTACTCATTAAATTCTCAGTAAATTTTCAGTAAATTCACAGTAAATGACTCAGTATATTTCTCATTAAATTCTTAAAAAATTACCCAGTTAATTCCCATTAAATTCTCAGCAAATTACTCAGTAAATTCCTAGCAAATTCTACGTAAATTAATCAGTAAATTCTCATTAAATTATTGAATAAATTAGATAGTAAATTCTCAATAAATTCTCAGTAGATTCCTAGAAAATTAATAACCATTCCTAGTTCCTTCGTATATGCCCTGATGTCCTCAAAAACGATTTACCAAATTGGTTCCTCGGTTGGTGGTATAAATTTGGGCTCCAGTTTGAAATTTTACCAGTACCAATTAGAGAAGCATATAATGATTGGCATGCTGCTCACTCTCATTTACCAGTAAACAAGGACATTTCTATCAGTGAATCCTTAGTCCATTTTGTTATCCCCTTTTGAATTCCATGGATACGGAAATAAGATTTTCAATGTGATTACCAGAACAAGATCCCGCGTCTTAAAAGAATTTTCTTTGTAAGATGGTGGGATAAGGGTATGAACCCTACTCTACCAGAAACTGTACAGAAAATTGAGGCACGTACACAGGCCTAATGGGATGCTATTCCTGAAGCCCTTCCCAATCAACCAGTTAATTCAAATCCCCTTGTTCAGATTCAAACAAAATTAAGACATAAATTTCCCAATCTGTCTGAAATAGAATTAATTATAATGAGCATGGATTTCATGAAGGAGCAATTTCTCCAAACCCTTTCCAAAGATGACTCCTCCATGAAATATGTCACCAGTAGCCAAGAATAGGAAGATTCCCAAGATGAAGGTGCCCATGCATTTGTAGACACTGTATTAGTTGGTGAATCACAAGCACCAGAAGAAGATGAACCGAATTTTGGAGACTTTTGGGATTCCCTAACCAGTATGATTGCAGAGAAAACCGATAAAGAAAAAGACAAAAAAGGAAAAGGCGAAGCATAAGGCCGTGTCCCCCACCGGAATCCATCAACTAGAACGTCAGTATAAAACGAAAAAACTCCTTTCGGCAAACCAGATTCTTTGTCTGCCATCCAGAAAAGAGAAATAAAAATCTCATATCCGTCCAAAGAAGATAAGGATGTTGGAGATTCCCAATCGGCCAGAGGATAAAGACGATCGACTCCACCCATCAAGGACACGCCACCTGTCCTCACCTTATCTTTTATCTTTATTTCCTTTGTCTATAAAAGAAAAAGACCTCACCCTTGTTGAGGCAGAATATCTTTTAATTTGGTTTTCTCCACCCTCTCTCCGTGTAAGCTCTCTCTTGTAATAAAATTTCTTCTATATATAAATTAAGTGTTGAAGACTTATGCTGTTTTGAAGACATAAATGTTTGTAAGTATTTCTTAATGTATGCCCTCTGTGAATTTACTTGTTGATCTTTTACATGTTTTAGATTTTTATATTACTAGTCGTAATCATTATTTAACTATTATTCAAGACCCGTATCTCCAGCCTTGGGCTACTCAACAGTTAGAATTCTGTGATCAGTAGATTCACAGAATACAACAGCAAATCCAAGAACATATTTGTGTGTGGGCGGCCGCCGTTAGGGCTCCAACACAACAGTAAATCATGAGACCATATACGTTATAATTTTTTCGTTAGATACTTGTATTATGTTGATTTATATTCCTGGGTTTGTGCTGAATAAGGGTAGAACAGAGAAAGGTTAAGTTGGACGCCACCCAAGTCGCGTTTAGGTTTAAAGACCATCTTTGCAGAGATTGCATTTAGGTCTGTGTCCTAGTAAACTGTTGACAGACGTGCTTAGCCTTTTTTATATTGGTATCAGAGCCAAGTTAATACATTAATGTAATACAATTAGATAATATTTAAATTATCCATCTATGGTCACATAAAACTAATGACAAAAGAAGCACCCATCACAACAGTAGCTAATACGGTAGCTTATACATCAGAAGCAACAAAATTAGAATCAATTATGATGAATTCACATTCAATGTAAATCTCAAAGAGGTCAATCCACCTTCTATGATCTATATTTATTTCTATTTTTTGTTCTTAGCATTAGCCAATTTTCTAAATGTTTGCCTCCATGGAAATCTCAATAGAGCTGTCTCTACCAAAACTTGAAGCTACACTTTTTCTCTCTGACCTCCCTGATATCATTCTTTATTGTCTCCAAATTCCTCTCTATCACCTTCATGTCACTTGCAATGTCCGTCTTCAAGCTTTTGATTGTAGCTGTAAGACTATTCAGCGAAGTTCCGAGCTCCTCCTTAGGCTTGGTTGGCAAAGCGACTTCATGTATGATGCAAAACTAATAATTGTGAATATAAAGGCAAGAAGATGGAGCCGGTCACTTAGGCTAGAAGCAGTCTTTCTGTCGCAGTCAATGACGTATACGGGGTGGCCCCACTTCTTCTTCACAGCCACAGACTTATCAGCTGATGCTAATCATTTTGGCAGTGTCGCTGGAAAGAAAAAAGAAAAAAAGAAAAAAGAGAGAGGATGAAATCACTACGATTTGCCAATTACAATCAAGTATTTGACTTAGAAATTATTTACTCAAAAAGTAATCTAAGTGATATTTGAAAACTAAAACAATTCCGATTACAAGATTAATAAAGCAATTTTTTCATTTTTTCATTCTATGACACAAATTCAAAATTCTTAAACAATTACAAAATTTATTCCCAAAATAAATAAATAAAAACGTAATTTATGCCAAGAAAAATAAACAATCGTTGAGAATATTTAAAACATAATTTTTAAACATTACTTAAATACATTATTTAAAACATAATATTAAAACATTCTTTTAGCATGAGAATGACTGAATCCATTCTTTTTTCTTTTTCTTCTAGAAGATGGTTTAAAAACAATTATGGACCAAAGAAAATTATTTCATAATTTTAAAACATTACTTAAATATATTAATGCCTTCGTGTAAAAGAGAAAAATAAGACTAATATTTTCTTTCACCTAGTTGGACAAAGTATGTCAGATAATTCCATTCATATCATAATATAATGTTTATTAATTCAATAAGTATTATATCAAAGTAGTGAGTTGGTATCAGTTACAAATCATGAGCAAATTCAAAATTCGAAATTCATAAACAATTATAAAAGTTATTCCCAAAATAAATAAAAACAGAATTTATACAAAAAAAAATAAAAACAATAAACAATCATTGAGAATATTTAAAACATAATTTTAAAACATTACTTAAATACATTATTTAATACATAATATTAAAACATACTTTTAGCTTGAGAATGACTGAATCCAATTCTTTTTTCTTTTTCTTCTAGATGATGGTTTAAAAACAATTATGGACCAAAGAAAATTATTTCATAATTTTAAAACATTAAATATATTAATGTCTTTGTGTAAAAGAGAAAAATAAGACTAATATTTTCTTTCACCTAGTTGGACAAAGTATGTCAGATAATTCCATTTATATCATAATGTAATGTTTATTAATTCAATAAGTATCATATCAAAGTAGTGACTTGGTATCAGTTACAAATCATAATCAAATTCAAAATTCTATGACAAAAAATCATTTTTTCATCCTATGACACAAATTCAAAATTCTTAAACCATTACAAAATTTATTCGCAAAATAAATAAATAAATAAATATGTAAAAACAAAATTTATAACCAAGAAAAATAAAAACAATAAACAATCATTGAGAATATTTAAAACATAATTTGAAATTACGCAGTAAGTTACTCAGTAAATTCCCAATAAATTCTGAGCAAATTCTCAGTAAATTACTTAGTAAATTCTCAGTAAAATCGCAGTAAATTCTCGATAAATTACTTAGTAAATTACCAGTAAATTACCGGTAAATTACTGAGTAAATTCCAAGTAAATTCCTTAGTAATTACTCAGTAAAATACTCAGTAAACTCTTAATAAATTTCTCAGTAAATTCCAAGAAAATTCTCATTATATTCACAGTAAATTCTCAGTAAATTCCTAATAAATTACTCAGTAAATTCTCAGCAAATTACTTAGTAAATTCCCTATAAATACATTATTTGATACATAATATTAAAACATACTTTTAGCTTGAGAATGACTGAATCCAATTCTTTTTTCTTTTCCTTCTAGAAGATGGTTAAAAAACAATTATGGACCAAAGAAAATTATTTCATAATTGCAAAACATTACTTAAATATATTAATGTCTTCGTGTAAAAGAGAAAAATAAAACTAAATTGGGATTCTCTAACCAGTATGATTGCAGAGAAAATCGAGAAAGAAAAAGACAAAAAAGGAAAAGGCAAAGCATAAGGCTTTGTCCCCCACTGGAATCCATCAACCAGAACGTCGGTATAAAACGACAAAACTTCTTTCGGCAAAGGCAGATTCTTTGTCTGCCATCCAGAAAAGAGAAATAAAAATCTCATATCCGTCTAAAGAAGATAAGGAAGCTGGAGATTCCCAATTGGCCAGAGGATAAGGACGATCGACTCCACCCATCAAGGACACGCCTCATGTCCTCACCTTATCTTTTATCTTTATTTCCTTTGTCTATAAAAGAAAAAGACCTCACCCTTGTTGAGGCAGAATATCTTTTAATTTGGTTTTCCCCACTCTCTCTCCGTGTAAGCCCTCTCTTGTAATAAAATTTCTTCTATATATAAATTAAGTGTTGAAGACTTATGCAGTTTTTATAGCGATCCCGGTTTTTCCTCCATTATTCATTGTATTCCAGACTCGGTTCCATGGGTGGTTGTTGTTGTCTATATCTCATTTATGTCCTTTAATTCTTTGTATTTGAGTTGTGGGATGTGTTGGGTAAGTTTGGAACAGGTTGGTTGGGTGTTGGAACAAATGGTTGCTGTCTAGAATTTGGCATCTTCGCTCGAGCGAGGCTTTTTACACTCGAGCGGGCCTTGGGTTTTGGTTCTTCGCTCGAGCAAAGGTTCTTGCGCTCGAGCGTACGTCAGCGTCTAGATTGGACCTGAAGGTTGGTATTCTTCGCTCGAGCGAGCTTTCTTGCGCTCGAGCGGGCGAGCCCTTTGTTTTGTGTTTCTTTGCTCGAGCGAGAACTTTTGCACTCGAGCGTGCTTCTGCGTTGCAGACCTGAAGCTTTGCATTGTTCGCTCGAGCGATGCTTCTTGCGCTCAAGCAAGGTTCTTTGTGTCTGGTCGCTCGAGCGACCACTTCTTCCGCTCGAGCGAGCCCTGTATATACCAGTTCGCAGCAGTGTGATTCTACATCACTTTTTCATCTCCATTTCCCTCCAAACCCTAGATCCAGTTGTCTCTCTCTCTACACTCTCTCTCTCTACAAATACTCCATGTTCTAGAGGTTTTGTACCCTAGTCCCTTTGTAAGAAAGGTGGAGCTTTGCGTGGGCTACATTTTGATCCGAAAAAGCTTGAGTTTGGAGCATTTTAGGTTTCTATCTTTGTCTCCTTGAGCTTCTCCATTTGAGGTCGGGATAATCTACTCCTTTCTATGAGTTTTGACATAAATGTTGGTTATTTCGTATAGATGGTGGTGTTTGAGAGTTTTGGAAAAGTTATGGTTTGATTTGGAATTATAAAAGTGGGGTTTCCTGGTTTTGGACTCTATTGTGAATATGAGGTTTTGAAATGGGGTTATTTGTGTATAATTGATGAAATTGAGCCGTAGGGTTGTTATTTGAGAAAGAGGGAAAACTGCCCTAATAGGGATTAAATGAATTATTTGTCAAAATTATGAAATTAATTATGGGAATATATAATTGGATTGGAAGTGATGAAATTGGGTGGAAATGTAATTGAATGGTGTAGTTGGATTGATAAATCACTCACCTATGAAAGATGTAATAATTTATCTGTTTGACAAATTTACTTATCTGTTTAGAAATAATTGTTTTGGGCTATCGGTGGAGGATAGTTTCAGTTGTTGTAGAACTGCATGATGATTAGGCAAATTGAAACTAATCAATGGGATTATGTCATTGAATATGACGGTTGGATTAACACATTGAATATGTGCTTTAATTGAACATTGTATATGATAATGTGTTTAAATACATTGTATGTGTATCTTTGTTTGGGAGGAGATAGGGGATGTACTCCATTGTTTGGGAGGAGATAGGGGATGGACACCATTGATAATTAAGTTAGCCGGAGTGTCCAGGGTAAAAGTCCCGAAATCTGAAATACGTTTGAATAACATTGATGATTGAAGTATTGATAATATGAGTTGTAGTCTCATTTTAAATTGTTGATGATCGAAGTGTTAATGAAATGAGTTGTAGTCTCATTTAAATTGTTTGGATAGATAATGAACCATATCTATGAATTGACTTGGATAACATAAAGGAAGTGGATTGAGTATGGATGTAATTGTTGTTGGGGTACGGGAGGATATATGTTGATTTATAAGTGTTAACCATTTGTCGAATGCTGATGTTTTAGTTATTTCTCATATTTGGTTTAGCATATCTCTGTTGGGCTTTGGCTCACCCTGCTTGGGACACCATTTTCAGGTACAAGTGACATGCCGCCTCCAAGGTTATAGCTTGGGAGGTCTCGAGGCTGAAGTCTCTCTTTTGTTGTTTTATTTATGTTTATATGTTTTTATTTCCAAGCCGAGGGCTTTATTTGTAAAGGGCTTCTGACCCTCTTTTGTTGTATCCAAGTGTTGATTTGGAAAGTTGTAAGCCCGTAGGGCATCTACTTTTGTTGTCAACATGTAATATCTTTTGTAAACAGGACTCTGATGAATGAAAACATAATGTTTCCTTTATGATTCTAGAACTTGTGAGTGATTGATTATGTATTATTTTAAGGGGTCACAACTTGGTATCAGAGCGTGCCGGGTTTGAATACTTTGGGTACGTGGGAAGTGGTTAGTACCACAATGGGTTTGTCTCGTTGTTAGAGAGTTATGTATGATGCTATGTGTTTATATGATAACATGCTTACGTGACTATGTGGGTATGAGATTAAATTTGTAGGATGTTGATCGGGTCTATGGTTCCTAGGAGTCCTGTTGGAAAGACACTTGATCACTGCCGTTTCTAACTGGAACTCTAGTAACGCCACGGGACGGTCATTATCCGGAAATGAAATTTGTAAGTGCTTATTTGATTATGTGCTTATGTGGAGTGAATTACAGTTGTCCATCGTATTAGGATGCGAGTGAAATAGCTTCGGCACATTTGTGAATGTGCTAATCCTTTTGTTACCTTTATTAGGATGTCAGGACGAGGACGTGGTGGCAGGCATGGTAGGCCTAGGAGGCAGGAGATGCCTATACTGAATGAAATTCCGGAGCAGGATGAGGGAACTGGTCAAGCCAATGTAGCCGAGCCAGTGGGTCAGTAGGCCATGGGCGCCTTAGCCCGCGAGATGGCAAGAGCATTGAGGGAATCCATGGACATTCTTAGGGTTGAGAATCAAGTCCGGGCCCATGTAGCTGAGGTAGGGCCGTCCTTTTTGAAGATGGAGTTCTTCCGGTTGAATCCAGACGAGTTTATGGGTGACCCTAAAGAGCCACTGAAGGCCGATGAGTGGTTGGAACAGATGACGAAGATGTTTGAGATGCTTGGCATCAAAGACGGAGGTTTGAAGGTGACCTTGGCGTCCTTCCAGTTGAAGGGAGACGCGGGTCAGTGGTGGAAGTTTGTTCGAGGGCGTATTAGAGGGACTTGGGAGGCTTTTGTTGACGCCTTCCAGGAGAAGTTGAGAGATCAGTTATGTCAGCTTAAGCAGCTGAATACACCTGTGGCAGAGTTTGAAGCCACTTTTACTAGCTTATTGAGGTTTGCACCAGAGTTAGTGGCAACCAAGGAGCGTAGATGTTTGGAGTTCGAGAAGAAATTGAGGACCAGGCTCATGTTTCGAGTTGCTAGGTCCATGATTATGGAGTATGGGTGCCTTGTGGAGGCTGCAGCCCATCTTGAGAGTATTATGCATGCTGAGAGGAGATGATGCGGGGCTCCAGGAGAAGTCAGAATGGTCAGGGGGATGGTAAGAGGCAGAGGGGTTCTAACCCTCAGCAGTCCTAGGGAGCACATTCTAGATCTACCTTTCCAGTACCGAGTTCAAGTTCTGGGAGAGGCGGTGAGGAAGACATCACCTGTTACAAATGTGGCCAGCTGGGCCACAAGTCTCCATCTTGCCCGCAGAGGAAAGGAGGGCAGCGAGCAGCTTCATCTTCGGCTGGTTCTCAGGACCAGAGTCAGGGTAGAGGCCAGCCACTCACTTGTTATCAGTGTGGACAGGCGGGGCACCTGAAGAGGTTTTGCCCACAATTGAGTGGCTCATCTGGTGCGTCTGGTTCGAGACAGACTCAGAGTCACCAGCCAGCTCAGTCAGTACAGGCCTCGAGGGTCAATCAGGGAGCCTCTTCTGCTCAGTCTGTGCAGCAGTCTTATGCTCGAGAGGTGAGCAGGTAGATCAGAGACCTGTTCAGTCTGTGCAGCCGTCTTATGCTCCGAGGGAGCGTGTATGCTGTTACAGCGCCATATCTTGTACCGGCTCCATCAGTAGTGAGAGGTACCTTTTTGTTTTGTAACTTGGTTGCTAATGTGTTAATAAATACTGGTGTATCCCATTCTTTTATATCCTCTGCATTAGCATCTGTTTTGGGGTTGGAGTTGACACAGTTAGCGTCTCCTATTTGTGTTGTATTACCCATTGGGGGTGAGGTAGTTCTGAAACAGGGGTGTCGGGGCTGTGATATAGAGGTTGCCGATCGTCGACGTCCCTTTTCCTTTGTATTGGTGGATATGTCTGGATTTGATGTGATCTTGGGTATGGATTGGTTATTGTCATACCGGGCTGTTATAGATTGTTATCGCCAGAGGGTTACTGTATGTACCTTGAGTGGCGAGTGTTTTCATTTCTTGGGAGATCAGATTAATAGGGTTTTACCACCGGTGTATGATCCGCGAGGGCGGAGTG
The DNA here is from genome assembly GCA_030407325.1 of Camellia japonica. Classification (NCBI taxonomy): domain Eukaryota; kingdom Viridiplantae; phylum Streptophyta; class Magnoliopsida; order Ericales; family Theaceae; genus Camellia; species Camellia japonica. The sequence continues at coordinate 19,281 of JAPPVO010001149.1, read as the reverse complement.
AGCTTGGTGATCTTCTCGCTAGCTTCATGAGTAGTGAGTGTGATGAGACCGGGACTGAGTTGCCAAGAGTGGTTTGTGAGTACTCGGATGTCTTTCCCAAGGATCTTATTAGTTTACCACCCCATCGAGAGATTGAATTCTCTATTGACTTAGTGCCTGGCATGGCACCGATTTCCATGGCACAGTATCGTTTTGCCCCAATTGAGTTGAGCGAGTTGAAGATTCAACTCCAGGAGTTACTAGATAAGGGTTTTATTCGCCCTAGTACTTCGCCTTGGGGAGCACCGACCCTCTTTGCTAAGAAGAAAGATGGGGCTTTGAGACTTTGCATCGATTACCGAAAATTGAACCGGGCTACGGTTAAGAACAAGTACCCTTTGCCTCGTATAGATGATTTGTTTGATCAGTTGAAAGGATCGCGCTGTTTCTCTAAGATAGACTTGAGATCGGGTTACCAACAGTTGAGGGTCAAGGAGGAGGATATCTTGAAGACGGCATTCCGTACGCGGTATAGCCATTTTGAATTTCTGGTGATGCCTTTTGGGCTTACCAATGCACCGGTTGTGCTTATGGATTTGATGAATCAGATTTTTCGAGAGTTCTCAAATTGCTTCGTAGTCATCTTTGTAGATGACATTCTGATTTATTCACCTTCTGAGGAGGAGCACGAGGAACACTTGCGAGTGGTGCTCGAGTTACTTAGAGCCCATAAGCTGTATGCTAAGTTTAGGAAGTGTGAGTTCTGGCTAAGAGAGGTTAAGTTCTTAGGCCATGTGGTATCCGGGGAAAGGGTGACTATTGATTCATCCAAGATAGAGGCAGTACAGGATTGGGCACAGCCTAAGAGTGTCTTCGAGATTTGTAGTTTCTTGGGGTTGGCCGGGTATTACCGTCGGTTTGTGAAAGATTTCTCTAGGCTAGCTTCGTCTTTGACTAGATTGACGCGGAAAGGGGTCAAATTTGTATGGAGTGAGACTTGTGAAAAGTCGTTCCAAGAACTTAAGGTTGGACTTACCACTGCTCCAGTCTTGATTATTCCGAAGAGGGGTTTAGGTTATGCAGTGTATTGTGATGCCTCACGAGAGGGTTTGGGTTGTGTATTGATGCAAGAAGGAAAAGTAATGGCCTATGGCTCGCGGTAGTTGAAATCACACGAGAGGAATTACCTTACTCACGACTTAGAGTTAGCAGCTGTGATTTTTTCCTTGAAGATTTGGAGGCACTATCTTTATGGTGAGAGATTCGAGGTGTTCTCGGATCATAAGAGTCTGAAGTATCTGTTTACACAGAAAGACTTGAATTTGAGGCAGCGGAGATGGATGGAGTTCATAGAAGATTGTGACTTCGAGTTGCATTATCATCCGGGGAAGACCAATGTTGTGGCCGATGCCCTAAGTAGAAAGTCCATTGGCGATGTAGCTTTTATTGCTATCCGGGAATGGGAGATGTTGGGGGCTCTTGGGGAATTTGACTTTCATCTGGGTGAGTCTATTGAGTCTGCAGCCTTGTTTTCTATAGTTGCACAACCTACACTTGTGAATCAAGTGTTAGAGGCACAGAAGGATGACCTTGAGGTAGAATCTCTCTGAGGGAAGATATCCAGTGGGAAGGTAGAGAAGGGTTTGACCGTGTATCCTGACCTGAGTGTGAGGTACCGAGACCGTTTGTTTGTACCGGATTCTTGCCGAGAGGAAGTACTCTGAGAGTTTCACCATTCACGACTTGCGGTGCATCCGGGAGGCACAAAGATGTATCATGATTTGAGTCGCCAGTTTTGGTGGAGGGGTATGAAGAAGGATGTGGCAGTGTTTGTGTCAAAGTGCCTTACTTGTCAGCAAGTGAAGGCCGAGCATCAGACGCCAGCGAGTTTGTTGCAACCCTTGCCTATAGCGGAGTGGAAATAGGAGCATGTCACGATGGACTTCGTTGTAGGTCTTCCGAAGACTCAACGGGGTAGTGATGCCATTTGGGTGGTAGTGGACCAGTTGACTAAGTCGGCGCACTTTGTTCATATGCACGTGAGAGATTCCGTAGATCACCTTCCCGACTTATATTTTCGGGACATAGTGAGATTGCACGGGGTCCTAGTGTTGATTGTCTTAGATAGAGACCCGTGTTTTACTGCTAGGTTGTGGCAGAGTTTACAGAGTGCCTTGGGCACTAGATTGACTTTTAGCACGGCTTACCATCCTCAGACTGACGGGCAGTCCGAGCGCACCATTCAGATACTTGAGGATATGCTTCGAGGCTGTGTCCTTGACTTTAAAGGGTCATTGGAGAGACACTTACCCTTATTGGAGTTTGCCTACAATAACAGTTTCCAATCGAGTATTGGTATGGCACCGTTTGAGGCCTTGTATGGCCGACTGTGTAGATCTCCAGTGTGTTGGGCTGAGGTGGGTGATGCACCTCTGTTGGGTCCAGAGTTGGTTCGGGAAACGACAGAGAAAGTGGCACTTATCCGTAAGAGACTTGTTATAGCCCAGAGTCGCCAAAAGAGTTATGCCGACCATAGGAGGAGACCTTTGTCATTTGAGGTGGGTGATCACGTCTTTATGAAAATATCACCTAGGCGGGGTTTGATGAGGTTTGGGAAGAGTGGGAAGTTTGTCCCCTAGGTTTATTGGCCTTTTTGAAATCCTTGAGCGGATTGGGGAGGTTACATACTATCTAGCTTTACCGCCGCAGTTGTCCAGAGTGCATGACATATTTTATGTTAGTATGCTTCGGAAATACGAGCCGGATACATCGCACGTATTGGATTGGACCGACTTAGAGGTAGACGAGGATGCTTCATATGAGGAGAGATCGGTGAGGGTCTTGGATAGGCGGGACCAAGTCTTGTGAGGCAAGACAATTCCCTTGGTCAAAGTGTTGTGGAAGCATCACGGGGTTGAGGAAGTCACTTGGAAACGCGAATTAGAGGTCCGAGAGAAATATCCGAATCTGTTTATTAATGTTTGAGTATAGGTTGGGAATTTTGTTTTGTTGATGAACTCTAAGAACATTGAATATGTTTTGGGTTGAAAAACATTGTATATGTTTTGGATTATGGAAGTACTGTAATTATTGAATGTGTCTCGGAAATGCAAGTTTAGTTTAACATTGTATATGTTGAATATGTTTTAGAAATGCAAATATGATTATGAACATTGAATATGTTTTGGAAAACGTGAGTTATATGTGTTGAAGTAAGTTGAATTCAAAAGGATGCATGTTGAATTATGTTGTAGATTGCTCTCTTGAGAAGAGATGGAATGACCGGTGGTGGGTCATGTTGGTAAAAGTTGAACTATAATCATGTTGAGTATTGAAAAGATCATAATTTTGAAACTTATATATCCAATTTCGGGGACGAAATTCTTTAAGGGGAGGAGGTTATAGCGATCCCGGTTTTTCCTCCATTATTCATTGTATTCCGGACTCGGTTCCATGGGTGGTTGTTGTTGTCTATATCTCATTTCCGTCCTTTAATTCTTTTCATTTGAGTTGTGGGATGTGTTGGGTAAGTTTGGAACAGGTTGGATGGGTGTTGGAACAAATGGTTGTTGTCCAAAATTTGGCATCTTCGTTCGAGCAAGGCTTTTTGCGCTCGAGCGAGCCTTGGGTTTTGCTTCTTCGCTCAAGCAAAGGTTCTTGTGCTTGAGCGAGTGAGCCCTATGTTTTGTGTTTCTTCGCTCGAGCGAGAACTCTTGCGCTCGAGCATGCTTCTGCATTGCAGACCTGAAGCTTTGCAGTGTTCACTCGAGCGGCAATTCTTGCGCTCGAGCGAGGTTCTTTGTGTCTGGTCGCTCGAGCACCACTTCTTCGCTCAAGCGAGCCCTGTATATACCAGTTCGCAGCAGCGTGATTCTACATCACTTTTTCATCTCCATTTCTCTCCAAACCCTAGATCCGGTTGTCTCTCTCTCTGCACGCTCTCTCTCTCTATAAATACTCCATGTTCTAGAGGTTTTCTATCCTAGTCCCTTTGTAAAAAAGGTGGTGCTTTGCGTGGGATACATTTTGATCTGAAAAAGCTTGAGTTTGGAGCATTTTGGGTTTCTCTCTTCGTCTCCTTGAGCTGCTCCATTTGAGATAGGAATAATCTACTCCTTTCTATGAGTTTTGACATAAATATTGGTTATTTCGTATAGATGGTGGTGTTTGGGAGTTATGGAAAAGTTAGGGTTTGATTTGAAATTATAAAAGAGGGGTTTCTTGGTTTTGGACTCTATTGTGAATATGAGGTTTTGAAATGGGTTTATTTGTGTATAATTGATGAAATTGAGCCTTAGGGTTGTTATTTGAGAAAGAGGGAAAAACGCCCTAATAGGGATTAAATGAATTATTTGTCAAAATAATGAAATTAATTATGGGAATATATAATTGGATTGGAAGTGATGAAATTGGGTTGAAATGTAATTGAATGGTGTAGTTGGATTGATAAATCACTCACCTATGGAAGATGTAATAATTTATTTATTTGATAAATTTACTTATCTGTTTAGAAATAATTGTTTTGGGCTATCGGTGGAGGATAGTTCGATTGTTGTAGAACTGCATGATAATTAGGCAAATTGAAACTAATCAACGGGATTATGTCATTGAATATGACGGTTGGATTAACACATTGAATATGTGCTTTAATTGAACATTGTATATGATGATGTGTTTAAATACATTGTATGTGTATCTTTGTTTGGGAGGAGATAGGGGATGTACTCCATTTTTTGGGAGGAGATAGTGGATGGACTCCATTGATAATTAAGTTGGTCGGAGTGTCTAGGGTCAAAGTCCCAAAATCTTAAATACGTTTGAATAACGTTGATGATTGAAGTATTGATAATATGAGTTGTAGTCTCATTTTAACTTGTTGATGATCGAAGTGTTAACGAAATGAGTTGTAGTCTCATTTAAATTGTTTGGATAGATAATGAACCATATCTATGAATTGACTTGGATAACAGAAAGGAAGTGGATTGAGTATGGATGTAATTGTTGTTGGGCCACGAGAGGATATATGTTGATTTATAAGTGTTAACCATTTGTCGAATGCTGATATTTTAGTTATTTCTCATATTTGGTTTAGCATATCTCTACTGGGCTTTGGCTCACCCTGCTTGGGACACCATTTTCAGGTACAGGTGACATGCCGCCTCCAAGGTTATAGATTGGGAGGTCTCGAGGCTGAAGTCTCTCTTTTGTTGTTTTATTTATGTTTATATGTTTTTATTTCCAAGCCGAGGGCTTTATTTGTAAAGGGCTTCTGACCCTCTTTTGTTGTATCCAAGTGTTGATTTGGAAAGTTGTAAGCCCGTAGGGCATCTACTTTTGTTGTCAACATGTAACATCTTTTGTAAACAGGACTCTGATGAATGAAAACATAATGTTTCCTTTATGATTCTAGAACTTGTGAGTGACTGATTATGTATTATTTTGAGGGCGTCACAGTTTTGAAGACAAATGCTTGTAAGTATTTCTTAATGTATGCCCTCTGTGAATTTACTTGTTGATGTTTTACATGTTTTAGATTTTTATATTACTAGTCGTAATCATTATTTAACTGTTATTCAAGACCCGTATCTCCAACCTTGGGCTACTCAACGGTTAGAATTCTATGATCAGCAGATTCACAGAATACAACAGCAAATCCAAGGACATATTTGTATGTGGGTGGCCGCCGTTAGGCCTCCACCTCAACAGTAAATCATGAGACTGTATATGTTACAATTTGTTTGTAATATACTTGTATTATGTTGATTTATATTCTTGGGTTTGTACTGAATAAGGGTAGAAAAGAGAAACGTTAAGTGGGACGTCACCGAAGTCGCGTTTAGGTTTAAAGACCATCTTTGCAGAGATTGCATTTAGGTCTGTGTCCTAGTAAATCGTTGACAGACGTGCTTAGCCTTATCCCTATATGTCGAGCACCTTATATTGGTATCAGAGCCAAGTTAATACATTAATGTAATACAATTATATAATATTTAAATTATCCACCTATGGTCACATAAAACTAATGGCAGAAGAAGCCCCTATCACAACACTAGCTAATACAGTAGCTTCTACATCAGAAGCAACATAATTAAAATCGATTATGATGAATTCACATTCAATGTAAATCTCAAAGAGGTCAATCCACCTTCTATGATCTATATTTATTTCTATTTTTTGTTCTTAGCATTGGCTAATTTTCTAAATGTTTGCCTCCATGGAAATCTCAATACAGATGTCTCTACCAAAACTTGAAGCTACACTTTTTCTCTTTGACCTCCCTGATATCATTCTTTATTGTCTCCAAATTGCTCTCTATCACCTTCATGTCACTTGCCATGTCCGACTTCAAGCTTTTGATGGAAATTGTAAGACTATTCAGCGAAGTTTTGAGCTCCTCCTTAGGCTTGGTTGGCATAAGCGACTTCATGTATGATGCAAAACTAATAATTGTGAATATAGAGGCAAGAAGATGGAGCCGATCACTTAGGCTAGAAGCAGTCTTTCTGTCATAGTCAATGACATATACGGGGTGGCCCCACTTCTTCTTGACAGCCACAAACTGTTTAGCTGATGCTAATAATTTTGACAGTGTCACTGGAAAAAAAAAAAAAAGAAAAAAAAAGAGAAAGAAATCACTACGATTTTCCAATTACAATGAAGTATTTAACTTCGAAATTATTTTACTTAAAAAATAATCTAAGTGATATTTGAAAACTAAAACAATTCCATTAACAAGATTAATAAAGCAAATTTTTCATTTTTTCATTCTATGACACAAATTCAAAATTCTTAAACAATTACAAAATTTATTCCCAAAGTAAATAAATAAAAACATAATTTATACCAAAAAATATAAAAACAATAAACAATCATTGAGAATATTTAAAACATTACTTACATACATTATTTAATAGATAATATTAAAACATACTTTTAGCTTGAGAATGACTGAATCCAATTCTTTTTTCTTTTTCCTCGAGATGATGGTTTAAAAACAATTATGGGCCAAAGAAAATTATTTCATAATTTTAAAACATTACGTAAATATATTAATGTCTTTGTGTAAAAGAGAAAAATAAGACTAATATTTTCTTTCACCTAGTTGGACAAAGTATGTCAGATAATTCCATTCATATCATAATATAATGTTTACTAGTTCAATAAGTATCATATCAAAGTAGTGAGTTGGTATCAGTTGCAAATCATGAGCAAATTCAAAATTCGAAATTCAAAATTCTATGACACAAATTCATTTTTTCATTCTATGACACAAATTCAAAATTCTTAAACAATTACAAAATTTATTCGCAAAATAAATAAGTAAATAAAAACAAAATTTATAACCAAAAAAAATAAAAACAATAAACAATCATTAAGAATATTTAAAACATAATTTTAAATTACGCAGTAAGTTACTCAGTAAATTCAGAGAAAATTACTCAATAAATTCTCAGAAAATTACTTAGTAAATTACCAATAAATTCTGAGCAAATTCTTAGTAAATTCTTGGTAAATTACTTAGTAAATTACCAGTAAATTACTGAGTAAATTCCTTAGTAATTTCTAAGTAATTACTCAGTAAACTCTTAGTAAATTTCTCAATAAATTCCAAGAAAATTCTCATTAAATTCACAGTAAATTCTCAGTAAATTCCCAGTAAATTACTCAGTAAATTCTCAGTAAAATATTAGTAAATTCTCTATAAATTCTCAGTAAATTACTCAGTAAATTCCAAATAAATTCTCAGTAAAATCTTATTAAATTACTCATTAAATTCTCAATAAATTTTCAGTAAATTCATAGTAAATGACTCAGTATATTTCTCATTAAATTCTTAAAAAATTACCTAGTTAATTCCCATTAAATTCTCAACAAATTACTCAGTAAATTACCAGTAAATTCTCAGTAAATTCTCCGTAAATTCTAAGTAAATTAATTAGTAAATTCTCATTAAATTACTAAATAAATTAGACAGTAAATTCTCAGTAGATTCCCAGTAAATTAATAACCATTCCTAGTTCATCCGTATATGCCCTGATGTCCTCAAAAACGATTTACCAAATTGGTTCCTTGTTTGGTGGGATAAATTTGGGCTCCAGTTTGAAATTTTACCAGAACCAATTAGAGAAGCATATAATGATTGGCATGCTGCTTACTCTCATTTACCAGTAAACAAGGACATTTCTATCAGTAAATCATTAGTCCATTTTGTTATCCGCTTTCGAATTCCATGGATACGGAAATAAGATTTTCAATGTGATTGTGATGACTGGGCCCTTTTCTCATTTTCTTTCTTCCTTTCTTTGCTTCGTTTCTGTAACGCCCTCAAAATAAACCCATAATATATAACAGTAGAATGCATAGATAAAAGAAAACCAACTGTTATCTCATTCATCAGAGTATCATTATTGAAAGACATCACATGTAACATCGAAATAAATGCCCTATGGGCTTACATCTTTCCAAGCTTAACACTTGGACACAAAAATGTGAGTTCTAACTCAACTACAAATTCAGCCCTTGGCTCAAGTTTACATGTAATATCAAATAAAAGAAATAACGACTAAACTAAACAGAGTCTTCAACTCTAATCCTTCCAAGCTAATTCCTTGGGGGTAGCCCATCACCTGAACCTGAAAATGATGTTCCCATATAGGGTGAGCCACAGCCCAGTAGAAATATACTAAACCAATTATAAGCATTGAATAAAGCAATAGCATTCAATAGATGGTTAACCATGATAATCAATTATATCAATATACAGTCTTAAAACACTAATGTCTATGACACTTATCAATTTCCATTATTATCAATATGGCTCAGAACCTGGCCAAACTTACAACTGTGAACTATATAGCATATTCACATTACTTCCAATATCAACAACATAAATGAGACTCAGGCTCATATCAAAACACTTCATACTTCCAGATTGATACACATTTTAGTGTTGTATCAATAAAACACTTCAATATAAATAAGCACACATAAAAGTGATGCTAATGGAGTCCATCCCCTATCTCCTCCCAAACAAAATCCGGTTTAGAGGTCCATCCCCTATCTTCCGCTAAACCGTGGAGTACATCCCCTATCTCCTCCCACACAATATGCATATGCAATGCTCAACCAATACATGTATTTTTCTGTATTAATTCAATAGTCAAAAATTAATGACTCAGCCAATGTGATTAGTTCCAGTTTGCCCTAATCCACATGCAATGTCTACAACAATCATGACTATCCTCCACCGATAGCCCAAAACAGTTATTTCTAAACAAGAAATAAAATATAAGAAAACAATAATAATCTCAACATTTAAATAGGAGAGTAATAAATCCCCAATTCCCTGAATTCAACTAATATTCCCAATTTTTCCTCAAATTAATACTAGGGTTTATCCCAGAATTACCAAAATACCCCCACCATATTAAAGTACCAAAACTTAGAACAAAACTCATAAGATGGAGTAGGAAATCCCTACCTCGAAGAAATAACCCAAAAAAAATAGAAGACGGAGATGATGACCCAAACTCCAAAGTGCTCCAAAACCAAGATTGTTCAGATTAAACTGAAGCCCTCGACCCACACTATCTTTTTAATAAAGGATCTAGGGTAGAAACACACTCTAAGTAGATCAAACCTAAGAGAAAAGGTGAGTAGGGAGAGAGAAAACTCGGAACTAGGGTTTGGGATCAAAAAGAGAATGAAAAACTGTTTAAAATCCCGCTGCTACCTATTTAAACTGGACAGGCTCGCTCGAGCGAAGACATGGTCGCTCGAGCGACCAGACACAAGATACACTCGCTCGAGCGAAGAAAATCTCGCTCGAGCCAAGAAGGCAATGCTTCAGGTCTGCAACCCAGAAGCATGCTCGAGCGACAGAATGCTCGCTCGAGCGAAGAACTCGAAAACATACACCTCGCTCGCTCGAGCGAAGAAAATCTCGCTCGAGCGAAAGAAACACTGCTCTCAGGTCTATACCAGACGCAATCTCTCGCTCGAGCGAAGCAACCCTGGCTCGAGTCACCAGAGACAAAACTCAACCCTGACTCGAGCGACCAAACCCTCGCTCGAGCGACCAACCCAAAAACTGGACAGCAACACTAGGTTTCCGGACCCAACCAACCTGAAACAAACCAGCCCAACACATCCTATAACTCAAATGAGAAAATAAAGGACGACAACAACAATTATACAATGATAGGATCCACGGAACCTAAGTCAGATATAGTAATCAAATAGGAAAAGACCGGGGTTGCTATAGTTTCCCTTTTATCTTCGTGGATTCGAAACGTCCGAAATGGTTCCCTAGATTAGAGTTATAGTTATTATTTCATTCGGTGTTGAATTTCGGTTGTTCCGGAGGGTGCACGGGCGAGTCCAAGGTGCCGGGAACGAAGTTGTATTTTTTGGCTGCTGGGCCAGGGCCTCACGTGTGGGGCCCTAGGCCGCATGTGCGAAATTGGACCGCTCGAGCAGTAGAGAGGCCGCATGAGCGGTGGACGTTGACACCCAGAAAATTTCATTCTGAAATCGACGCATGAGCGGAGGAAAGTGGGCCGCACGAGCGGTGGAGGTGGGGCGCTCGAGCGGTGGGGAGGCCGCACGAGCGACCAACTGCGCAGTCCAAAACTCTGTTTTTTATTTCTTTTTGGTCCGAATGTATCTCATATTTTGCTCATTCCTCTCTCACTCTAAACCCTATTTTCTCCCCCTTCTCTCTAGAAAACCTCCTAAAACATCTATATACTTTGATTCTTGTAATCTTTGGGCCAAGATTATCATCATCTTCCTCTAAATCTTGAAGATCTAGAGCTAGGGTCTCTCTTGGTGTGGTAGAGGTTGAAGGATCTTCCATCAAAAGCTAGGGTTCCATCTTCTTCATCATCAACACCTTGAGGTAGGGATTTCTTGAGTCATATATACAAGTTTTGCTAAATTAGTGTTGATTTAAAGATGTTCTTGAAGTTTTGTGTTGATTTTGGATTTTTGATTCAAAAAGTAGAGAGTTTTGAATGTGGGTTTGTATCTCTATCTTTTACTACTCCTTGAGGGTTTTCCCCTATTAAACTCAAGAAAAAAAAAAATGGTTTGGTGGAGTTTTCTTGGAAAAAAATGATGAAGTTTTGTTTTCAATAAAACCCTAGAAATTGGGGATTTTGGTAAAATGGAAAATGTTCTTGAAATTCCTTATCTCCTTACTTCAAGAGGGTGTATGAGAGTTAGTTTCATCAAATGCTTAGCAAAATGACAATTTAATTGATATTTGAGAAATGAGATGTTATTTTAATATACCCTCTAACACTTGAACATGTGTTGTTGTGAACGGTAAATGGTTGTGCACCTTGGAGTGTATAAATTGTTAAATCTTGTGGTTTGTTGTTGAAAACATCTCATGTAGCCTTGAAGGGGCTAGCTTGTTGAGATTTGGGCATGATGAGAGGAGGTTGTTGCTATGGATTGATAGCATGGTTATTTATGAAAAAATGTTGAGGAGAAGAAATGATAAAAGTGATAAATTAATATTGTTGTAGAGATGTTTGAAAAGAGGAAGTGTTATGAAATATTGTGCATTGCATCATGTTCTCATTTGATTTATTATCATTATTTACACATCTTGAAATGAGTTGGAAAACGTTTACTTTGAGAAAGATTATACTGTAATGAGAACTAACATAATTATGAAAGGGGTAAATACATTGGTAAGTCCAGTTAGGGGGTGTAGATGACTTTGATAAGTTGGCCTGAGTGTCCTTGGTGAAAGATCAGAAACTCGTTCGGATAGGTGTCGAGCCTTCCGATTAATACCGGCAAAAATGACAATTTGGTAGTACTTGTAGAGTCTACTTGCAGACACCAACCTAGGGATTACCAGTGTCGTATTTACCGCCCCTATTGATTTAAATTGGAAGTTTTGAAATTATTGAGATTGTGTAACACATTTGTTAACATGGTGAATTTCAAGTTGAACATTGAATTGAAATTCCTTTTTATAAAGACATTGCATGGCATTGCATATGCATTTACATTGGAAATTTGATAACTGTATATACTTTGTAAGAAATCTCCACTGGGCTTTATGCTTACCCCTATGGGTTTTGGTGCAGGTAAAGATGTTGTGATCCCGCCAAGCTAAGGGTGTGGATATGTTTTTGGTGAAGAGTAGAACACTCTTTCTTTTGTTGTGATTTTTGTAAAGCTTAGGGCTAATTTGGTATGGGTCCGAGAGACCTTTTTGTGTAACCGGGCTATTGCCTTGGAAGATGTAAGCCCGTAAGGGCATTTCTTTTATCTTATTTCAATTATGAGACTATATGTTTCACATGCTATAGATTCATGTGTTCTTTGTTTCGTTGAATGTATACCGCATGTGGAACTTTTGTATTAAACTCATTTATCAAATATGAGAAGATGAAAGGACTATTGTTACTATCTAGTGGATGTTAATCATTGTGGGTAATCATGTTGAATTATTTAGGGGCGTTACAGTGATTACCAGAACAAGATCCCGCGTCTTAAAAGAATTTTCTTTGTAAGATGGTGGGATAAGGGTATGAACCCTACTCTAACAGAAACTGTCCAGAAAATTAAGGCACGTACACAGGCCAGCTGGGATGCTATTCCTAAAGCTCTTCCCAATCAACCAGTTAATTCAAATCCCTTTGTTCAGATTCAAACAAAATTAAGACATAAATTTCCCAATCTGTCTGAAACAAAATTAATTATAAAAAGCATGGATTTCATGAAGGAGCAATTTCTCCAAACTCTTTCCAAAGATGACTCCTCCATGAAATCTGTCACCAGTAGCCAAGAACAGGAAGATTGCCAAGATGAAGGTGCCCATGCATTTGCAGACACTGTATTAGTTGGTGAATCACAAGCACCAGAAGAAGATGAACCAGATTTTGGAGACTTTTGGGATTCTCTAACCAGTATGATTGCAGAGAAAATCGATAAAGAAAAAGACAAAAAAGGAAAAGGCAAAGCATAAGGCTGTGTTCTCCGCCCAAATCCATCAACCAGAACGTCGGTATAAAATGACAAACCTCCATTTGGCAAAGGCAGATTCATTGGCTGCTATCCAGAAAAGTGAAACAAAAATCTCATATCCGTCCAAAGAAGATAAGGATGCTGGAGATTCCCAATCGGCCAGAGGATAAAGACGATTGACTCCACCCATCAAGGACACGCCACCTATCCTCACCTTATCTTTTATCTTTATTTCCTCTGTCTATAAAAGAAAAAGACCTCACCCTTGTTAAGGCGGAATATCTTTTAATTTGGTTTTCCCCACTCTCTCTCCGTGTAAGCTCTCTCTTGTAATAAAAGTTCTTCTATATATAAATTAAGTGTTGAAGACTTATGTTGTTTTGAAGACATAAATGTTTGTAAGTATTTCTTAATGTATGCCCTCTGTGAATTTACTTGTTGATCTTTTACATGTTTTAGATTTTTATATTACTAGTCGTAATCATTATTTAACTATTATTCAAGACCCGTATCTCCAGCCTTGGGCTACTCAACGGTTAGAATTCTGTGATCAGCAGATTCACAGAATACAACAGCAAATCTAAGAACATATTTGTGTGGGCGGCCGCCATTAGGCCTCCACCTCAACAGTAAATCATGAGACCATATACGTTATAATTTGTTTGTTAGATACTTGTATTATGTTGATTTATATTCCTGGGCTTGTGCTGAATAAGGGTAGAACAGAGAAAGGTTAAGTTGGACGTCACCCAAGTCGCATTTAGGTTTAAAGACCATCTTTGCTGAGAGTGCATTTAGGTCTGTGTCCTAGTAAACCGTTGACAGACATGCTTAGCCTTATCCCTGTATGTTGAGCAGCTTATATTGGTATCAGAGCCAAGTTAATACATTAATGTAATACAATTATATAATATTTAAATTATCCATCTATGGTCACATAAAACTAATGGTAGAAGAAGCACCCATCACAACACTAGCTAATACAGTAGCTTCTACATCAGAAGCAACAGAATTAAAATCAATTATGATGAATTCACATTCAATGTAAATCTCAAAGTGGTCAATCCACCTTCTATGATCTATATTTATTTCTATTTTTTTTTTTAGCATTAGCCAATTTTCTAAATGTTTCCATCCATGGAAATCTCAATAAAGCTGTCTCTACCAAAACTTAAAGCTGCACTTTTTCTCTTTGACCTCTCTGATATCATTCTTTATTGTCTCCAAATTGCTCTCTATCACCTTCATGGCACTTGCCATGTCCTTCTTCAAGCTTTTGATGGTAACTGTAAGACTATTCGACGAAGTTCCAAGCTCCTCCTTAGTCTTGACGGTAACTGGCTTTCTACTCAAAGCATCGGCCACAACGTTGGCCTTCCCGGGATGGTAATGCAACTCAAAGTCATAATCCTCTATGAATTCCATCCATCTCCTCTGCCTCAAATTCAAGTCTTTCTGTGTAAACAGGTATTTCAGACTCTTGTGATAAGAGAACACTTCAAAATTTCTCACCGTACAGATAATGCCTCCAAATTTTCAAGGCAAATATCACTGTCGCTAACTCTAAGTCATGGGTAGGATAATTCCTCTCATGTGTTTTCAACTGCCATGAGCCATAGGCTACCACTTTACCCTCTTGCATCAACACACAACCTAGACCTTCTCGTGAAGCATCACAATAAACTGAGTAACTCAAACCCCTCTCCGGTATAATCAATACTGGAGCAATGATGAGTCTAATCTTGAGCTCTTGGAACGACCTTTCACAAGTCTCACTCGACACAAACTTGATTTCCTTTCTAGTCAACTTAGTCAAAGGTGAAGCTAGTCTAGAAAAATCTTTCACAAACCGACGGTAATACCCGGCCAACCCCAAGAAACTACGAATCTCGAAAGCATTCTTAGGTTGTGCCCAATCTTGTACTGCTTCTATTTTGGATGAATCTACAATCACCCCTTCCCTTGACACTACATGTCCTAGGAATTTAACCTCTTCCAGCCAAAAGTCACATTTCCCAAACTTAGCATATAGCATATGGGCTCTAAGTAACTCAAGCACCACTCGCAAGTGTTCCTCGTGCTCCTCCTCAGAAGGTGAATAAATCAAAATGTCATCTACAAAGACAACCACAAAACGATCTAAGAATTCACGGAAGATCCGATTCATTAAATCCATAAACACAGCTGGAGCATTAGTTAGCCCAAAAGGCATCACAAGGAACTCCTAATGGCCATACCGCGTACGGAATGCCGTCTTCGGGATATCTTCCTCCCTTACTCTCAACTGATGATAACCCGATCTCAAGTCTATCTTAGAGAAACAATGAGATCCCTTTAACTAATCAAACATATCATCTATACGAGGCATTGGGTACTTATTCTTAACAGTAGCCTGGTTCAACTTTCTGTAATCAATACAAAGCCGTAATGCTCCATCTTTCTTTTTAGCAAAGAGAGCCGGCGCTCCTCAAGGTGAAGTACTAGGGCGAATAAAACCCTTATCTAACAATTCCTGGAGTTGAATCTTCAACTCACTCAATTCAGCAGGTGCAAATCTATATAGAGCCATAGAAACCGGTGCCGTGCCAAGCACTAAATCAATAAAGAACTCGATCTCTCGGTGAGACGGTAAACTAACAAGATCCTCGGGAAAAACATCCGAGTATTCACAAACTACTCTGGCAATTCAATCCGAATTTCATCACACTCACTACTCAAAAAGCTAGCAAGTAGACAACTAAGTTCACCCCGCCCACGCGGATCATATACCGGTGATAAGACTCTATCCACACGGTCCCCTAAGAAATAAAAGCAATCACCACTCAAGGTACATACAGTAACCTTCTAACGATAGCAATCTATAATAGCCCGGTGAGACGATAACCAGTCCATACCCAATATGACATCAAAACTAAGCATGTCAATCAATACAAATGCAAAAGGTAATCGACGACTAGCAACCTCAATGTCACAACCCCGACATCCCTGTGTCAAGACAGTCTGACCACCAATAGGTGACTCTACACAAATAGGAGATGCTAACTATGCCAACTCCAAACCCAAAACTGATGCAAACACATACAAAATAAAAGAATGGGATGCACCCGTATCAATCAACACATTAGCAACTGAATTGCAAAATAAAAGGGTACCTCTCACTACAGAAGGATCAGGTACAAGGTCTGGCCCTACAACTGTATACATACGTCCAGTAGGCCTCTGCTCAACCCGCACACCTCTCAGAGTATAAGCCTGATGCACAGACTGAGCCAAAGAGACTCCCTAATTGGCCCTCGAGGCCTGTGCTGACTGTGCTGGCTGGTGACTCTGTGTTTGTCTCGAACTAGACACACTAGACGTACCACCCAACTGTGGGCAAAACCTCTTCAGGTGCCCTGCATGCCCGCACTGATAATAAGTGAGCGGCTGGCCTCTTCCCTGACTTTGGCTCTAAAAATGAGCCGAAGATGATGTTATTCGCTTTTCTCCTCCTCTCTGAGAACAAGATGGAGAATTGTGGCCCAACTGACCACACTTAAAACAAGTAAAATCACCCAGCCCACCTCTCCCAGAACCTGAATTTGGCATTGGAAAAGTGGGCCTCGACTGAGTTCCCTAAGACTATTGAGGGTAGGAACCCCTCTGCCTCTTACTGTCTCCCTGACTATCCTGACTCCTCCTGGAGCCCCTCATCCTTTCATCTTCTGCCTGCATAATAGTTTCAAGGTGGGCTACAAACTACACAAGGTGCCCATAATCTCTAGTCATGGAACCGGCAACTTTATACATTAACCCGGTCCTTAACCCCTTTTCAAACTCCAAACAACGGCGCTCCTCAGTCGCCACCAACTCAGGTGCAAACCTCGACAGACTAGTAAAGGTTGCCTTAAACTCAGCCACTGGCGTGTACAATTGCAACAATTTAGAGAATTGATCTCTCAACTTCTCCTTAACCGTGGGAGGTAGAAATTTATCCTGGAAAGCCTCAATAAAAGCCTCCCAAGTTCCTTTAATGCGCCCACGCGCATACTTCCACCACTGACCCGCATCCCCCTTCAACTGGAAAGATGCTAAGGTCACATTCAACTGATCATCCTCGCTGCCAAGCATCTCGAATGTTTTCACTAACTGTTCTAGCCACTCATCTGCCTTCAATGGCTCCTTAGGATCACCCAAAAACTCATCCGGATTCGACCGGAAAAACTCCCTCTTTAAGAAAGATGGCCCTGTTTCAGCTACTTGGGCTAGACTTTATTCTCAGCCCTGAGAATGTCCATATATTCTCTCAATGCTCCGACTATTTCACTGGCGAAGGCGCCCATGGCCTATTGATTAACTGGTTCAGCCACATTGGCTTGACTAACCCCTTCTTCCTGTGCCGGAATATCATCCAGTAAAGGCACCTCATGCCTCCTAGGCCTACCACGCCTATTACCACCACGTCCACGTCCTGACATCCTAATAAAGGTAACAACAGGATTAGCACATTTCAAATGTGCCAAGTTTAACTCACTCGTGGCCTAATACATTGGACAACAGTAAGTTACTCCACATAGACATGTAATCACATAAACACATACGACTTTCCTTCCTAGATAATGACCGTCCCACGGCGTTGCTAGAGTTCCAATTAGAAATAGCAATGATCAAGTGCTCTTCTAATAGGACTTCCACAAACGCGTAGACTCGATCAACATCTTAAGAACTAAATTACATACCCACATAATCACATAAGCATGTTATCATATAAGCATACAATACATGCTAACATCTCAATCAAGCGAGACAAACCCATTGTGGTACTAACCACTTCCCACGTACCCAAAGTATTCAAACCCGGTACGCTTTGATACCAAGTTGTAACGCCCCCAAAATAATACAGTAAAGACAACTCATATGCGGAATAAATATGAGAAACAACATACTTTCATACATCAGAGTTTACTGTTTAACAAACAATTAAATGCCATGTAGGCTTACATCTTTCCAAGTCATTGCTTGGTTACAGAAATTGAGTCTCGCTCATTACATCTTAAGTCTTTGGCTTTACAAATACCAACAAACACTCAACAGTACATAATTAAGAAGTTTTTGCTTCCCGAAAGTCCATCCACGCTATTATCTTGGAGGAAACATCTCACCTGCACCTGAAAAATGGTATTCCCTTATAGGGTGAGCCAACAGCAGTAGAAATAATCTAACACAATTTATGAAGTTAAGCAAAGGTATAAATACCACGTATATAAACAATACCGATGTGGAGCATCCACAAGGCCTACACACCATATGCCACTGAGGCCAACCTTATTCCATGTTCCATCAATTCATTTCCAGTTCATATACATTACTTAATCCATGAGTTAAATTTATTATATCTTTCAATGACCAAAATGAGACTACAACTCAATGGTTTTCCAAATATGCAAAACACACTTAAACACTTCAAACTTTGCCATTTTACGGATATTTCGTCCGAAGGAACCGGCACCCATTTATATAAGAGATTTCGGGTCTTTCACCCAGGAGACTCAGGCTAACTTACTTCAAATGGAGTCCATCCCCTTTCTCCTCCCTAAACAAATATACATATGCAATGCATTTATAAACATAATCATATACGGAGTACATCCCCTTTCTCCTCCCAATAAACATACATATACAATGTATTTATAACATGGTCATATATGGAGTACATCCCCTTTCTCCTCCCAATAAACATACATGTACAATGTATTTACAACACGGACATATTCAATGACACCAACAATAGATTAGCATTAAATTGCCTAATCCTGAAAGAATTTCTACAACAATCATAGCTATTTTCCACCGATAGCCCAATACAATTATTTCCAAGATATATTCAATATCGGATTTAATAGTTTATTCAAAACTTCCATAGGTGAGATAATACATATCCAATTTCACCATCTATATCAATAACCATCCAATTTAACATATTTAATGTTAATTTCAATTATTTATACAAAATAATCATTTTATCAAATTAGGGCAAAAATCTCCCTTTTTCCAATATTGACTCAACCACCCAAAATCAACTATTTTGGTACACCAAGATCTTATATTCAACCCCATACATCATTTATCTCTTATACATCAAAAACCCATCTTTTCATATAACACCCAAATCTTAGATTTGTCCAAACCACAACTAAATCTCATCATCTATACACAATAGCAAATAACTAAGCTAAAAACCATACTAGAGTGTAGAAAATCCCTACCTCAAGTGTAGAAAACCCAAGCAACAAGGTGGAACTCCAAAGGTGACAAAACCAATTTCTTCTTGGA
>JAPPVO010001148.1:0-12269 GCA_030407325.1 Camellia japonica | reverse complement strand
GGTGGGGTCTGATTTACTGTCGTACAAGGTGAATGACGGTGCTTTGAATTTCTTGGGTAGCACTGCCTTTGCAATCCGTCGTACGAAGGGATCATGCCGGTCTTCTTCATCTGAGCTGTTTCGTCTGCACTTATGCCTTATACGTGGACTCTCTTCAGAGGAACTGGAAGTTTCAGATCGTCCCTTATTCTTGGGCTCCGGGGATAATGAGTCGGAGTCGCTATTAGTGTCTTGTTGTCGGGCTCGAGATCGTCGACCTCCTGCCTTCACAGGTCGTTTCGAATCTTGGTGTACAGCCTGTTTGGACTTCGCCACCTCCAAGGCCAAATCCTGACGGAGACGTTTGTTTTCAGCGATCATGTTCTCCAACCTTTGTTCATTTTGCTTTGCTTGTTCCATGATCGCTTGCATTGTCTCATGCTCCGAAGTCGAGGGTGAGGCGAAGTTCAAGGCACGTCTTGCAGCGATAGTCTCCGGTCCAAGCATGCTTGTTGGAGTGAGGTCGTCTCTTTGCGTGGTTTCATCAATGACTATTGGAGGATCTTCTGTTACGCCTGCCATGGATATATTTGAGTATTCCCACAGACGGCGCCAATTGTGGAGATGTCGTTTTGGAAATACTCTTATGATCTTGGGAGACGCTAGCGTTCCTCTTCTAGTTACCTAAAAGGGAATAAACACTCCAGTCGGGGGTACCGGAATTAGCACTCCGACGGGCAAGTCAGTCTTTACACTTAAGTTTACTTGTATTCTAAATTGAGCACAATAGTTTTCACATACCTTTCTAGAACTGAAGATCTTGTATTTATAGTATTCTCTCTGGGCCTTGGGGCCTGGCCCAACCCCAGTCCTTTATACGTACGTCTACTCGACCCTTGTTTCATTGGAAGGAATGCCGGCTACTTTATTCGGCCCTTCAATCGAATAGGGTCAAAAGCCGAATAGGGATTATGTTATGGATCGGACTGGTCCACTCCTGTTGAACCAAAATAAGTTGGCTCCCATAACCAGTAAAGAACTTTTTAGCAGCAATGTTATAATTATGGGATTAAAGTGGTGTATTATTATTATTATTATTATATTATTATTATTATTATTATTATTATTTTTTTTTTTTTTTTTTTTTTTTTTTAAGTTCCAAAAGTGGAAAACATGTTTGGCCACCTAAGAAATGATAAAAAGAATACCATATCACGTGTTTAGTTTTAATTTTTTGAATTTAATTTTTAGAAATTTAATTTTTTTGTTTTTCATATTTTTTTATTTTTAGTAAATATTTTTAAATTTTAAATTATTTTTTTTTATTTTTTTAGATATATCTTATTTAAATGTAGCTAAAATTTAAAATATTTATAAAAAATATTTTAAAAAATCAATAAATACACAAGAATAAAAATGTACTGAAATTTCATTTTTTTTTTGTTGTATTTTTGGTATTTAGTGAATTTTTTTAAAAGATTTTTTTCATAAATATTATAATTTTTAAGTGTATTTATGTTAAGTGTATCTAAAAATTTAAAAAAAAAAATTACTTAAAATATTTAAAAAATTTAATAAAAATACAAAAATACAAAAAAAAAAAAAATCTTTGGTTGCGTTTGATAGAGTTTTTTTATTATAATTTGAGAATAAAGTTGTATTTTGAGTTTATGAATTTTGGAATTATGATTTGATATTGAGTTTGATTTGAGTGATGTGACATATGATATTTGATTTAAAAATTTACAACTCATAACCAAACATACAACTTAAAATTCTATTCAAAGCTCATAAAAATTTTTTAAAAAAATTTTGAAAATATTTTTTACATAAAATATAAAAATAACAGGTGCCGACCGATCGATCAGCCGGACGTCCAGGAGGACATCCAGGAGGATGACTGGGTAGACATGTTTTCAAAAGTGGGTGTGAAATCAATATTTGAAATCATTAACCAAACACGGCACTCAAAGGACGATGTGAATTATATTTCAAGAGTGCCACCAAACACAGCTCTAATTTTTTAAAAAGTAATTCCTGAATTATGAAACCAAGATAGTCTTTGCTATGCTAAAAAGTTTGGACAACTGGTGTGCACTTACATGAGAGAAGAAGACAGACTTCTTTATTTATTGGAAAAAAACAAAAAGAAAATGTTTCAGAACTCTCGAGGAAGAGGGTCATATTATATGATGTGGTATTTGGCTTGTATTTTTGTTTTTTTTTTTTTTACTTTGTCAAGAACTCATACTTCTATATTGCTTCCGTTTGGGAAGTGGGTTGGCTTTTTGATTTTTTGACTATTTTAGCCTGGGGCTAAAAAGCTTGGTTTGGGAAGTGTTTTTTGGCTTTTTTAGCTTTTTGGTGAGGTGTCTTCCTGTTAAATTACCAAACTGCCCTTCATTCACATTTACATGTCAACTCATTGATGGTGGTCCTCCACGTCAGATTGTTTGGATCGAAATTGTTTTTATTTTTTATTTTTTATTTTAAATTTATATTTTTGTCATTTTTCTTTTTTTATACATTAATTAGTTCTTGTTCTTTAATTTACGTTTTTTGCCTTATTTATTTTTATTGGTATACAATAACTTTTTTTTATTTTTCAAAAATGAGTTCTCATGTGTTTTATTTATTTGTAAATTACGTGACGAATGGTAATTTATGTTTTTATGTTTTTTTTTTAAAAATGTTTTTGAATGAGGCGTATTTTTGTTGTTATTTTTTTTAATTTACGTTTTTGTCATTTTTTTATTTGTACACATTAATTTGTTTTTATATTTCAAAAATGGGTTTTCATGTGTTTTATTTATTTGTAAATTACGTGGCAAATGCTAATTTCTGTTTTTTTTTTTTTGGATGAGGCGTTTTTGTCGTTCTTTTTTTTTTAATTTACATTTTTGTAATTTTTTTTATTTGTATACATTAATTTGCTTTTATATTTGACAAATGGGTTTTCATGTATTTTATTTATTTGTAAATTACGTGGCAAATGCTAATTTCTGTTTTTATGCTTTTATTTATTTATTTTTTGTTTGGATGAGCCGTATTTTGGTCGTTCTTTTTTTTTAATTTATGTTTTTGTCATTTTGTTTTTTTGTATACATTAATTTGTATTTATATTTCAAAAATGAGGTTTCATGTGTTTTATGTATTTGTAAATTACATAAAATGCTAATTTCTGTTTTTTTTGTTTTTATATTTTATTTTTTGAATGAGCCGTATTTTTGTCGTTCTTTTTTTTAATTTACAGTTTTGTCAATTTTTTTTTGTATACATTAATTTGTATTTATATTTCAAAAATGGGGTTTCATGTGTTTTATTTATTTGTAAATTACGTGGCAAATGCTAATTTCTCTTTTTATGTTTTTATTTTTTTTGTTTGGATGAGCCATATTTTGGTCGTTCTTTTTTTTTAATTTACGTTTTTGTCATTTTGTTTTTTTCTATACATTAATTTGTATTTATATTTCAAATTGGGGTTTCATGTGTTTTATGTATTTGTAAATTACGTGGCAAATGCTAATTTCTATTTTTTTGTTTTCATTTTTTATTTTTTGGATGAGCCGTATTTTTGTCATTCTTTTTTTAAATTTACGATTTTGCCAATTTTTTTTTTTTTGTATACATTAATTTGTATTTATATTTCAAAAATGGGGTTTCATGTATTTTATTTATTTGTAAATTATGTGGCAAATGCTAATTTCTCTTTTTATGTTTTTATTTAAAATGATGTGAAAAATCATATATTGCCATGGCACATGACAAAAAATGAGGTATGTTTTGGTTTTTTGTTGTTTTCAACTGGTGTTTTTATGTTTTTAATTGACGTCACACATGATAATTTCTGTATTAGTTTTTTTTTTTTTTTTCTTATTTGTTTCACCTTGTTTTCTTTTTTGAAAAGGCTTTTTTTTGTGGTTTTTGGTTTTTCAAAGTTAGGCACGTCACCAACTGAAAGGGGGTATATTCCCGTGTAAACACATATATATTGTACATGATAATATATTTGAATACAGTCTGTTCCACGTGTGTTACCAATGTTACAACCCTACAAAAATTAGGTCGACTATTATATATTTCCTAACGTTCCATTATTACGTATGTAACATAACTTGTCGCGTATGCGAAGGCGCACCAATGCCATATGCGAGTCCTCATCCCCAACCATTAAACCATCCTCGTCATGTTCAACTTCTGGTATGGCATTTACTATTGTCATAGCCTCTTCCTCGTTACAGATTGGGTGAACAGTTGTTGGATTACCTGTGTTTCGCCGTATATAATTATGTATTGCCATTGACGCACCTACCAACTGAACTTGTACATTTGCAAAGTCATACCGAGGCATGTCTTGAATAAACCCCCATCGATTTTTCTAGGCACCGAAAGTGCATTCCATCACACTGCGTAACGACGAGCGAACTTTGTTAAATAATTCCCTTGGCGTGTTTGCTGTCCTGTTCCGTGGAATACGTCGGAATTCTTGTTGGTGGTAACGGCTGCCTCTGAATGGTGCTAAGTAACCTATCCGGTTTGGATAGCCAAAATCAACAAGATAATATTTGCCTGCAGACAGGACAACAATGTATCACACCAAAAAGAAACATTGTGCTTCATTTTCAAGTAACGCTGTTTGACAAAAAATTATAGCCCTATCAATGCAGAATTCGTGGCACTGTGTTACCTTCGTCAGGATGTGGAAATGGGACATTGTCATTTGTTAGTATCTCGTTGAAGATGCGACTATCATGCATACTTCCTTCCCATCCGCACGAAATGAAGATGAAACACATGTCAAAATTGCACGCTTCCATGATATTTTGTGTGTGATAGTATTTCCTACCGAAATATGTTGCCGCATCTGGCCCCGTAACCCATGCACTTATATGTGTTCCGTCTATTGCTCCAATACAGTCCTGCAAACAACCCAATTGTATTGTTACTTAAACGGGTAACAAGTAATGGTTATTTTCATACGTCACGTCCAGTTAATAATAAAAACAAAATAACTGCACTTCGCACTTATATGTCAATAATGTTTTTCAGTAGTACCTTGAACGGTAGGTATTTCTGTCTAGACTGCACGTATGGATGTATACGATGCTAACTGTATGTGGGCTGGCAATGAACAACAGTGAACTCTTTCATGGAAGTTAATACGTTATGCACGTGTCGAGACACAGTCCCCCCCGAATGTTGGAAACATTCTTGGATTTGCCGATTTTGCATCTCTTGCAACACGTGGATAAACATTACAACGCTTTCTTCAACAGCTAAGCCATGTGGACGTTGCGGTACTTGTGTAACGCCCTCAAAATAATACAAATAAACCCAACATCCATGATAAAATATATTTCCATTCATCAGAGTATTTAGTACAAAAATATTACATGTTGACAACAAAAGTAAACGCCCTATGGGCTAACAACTTTCCAAGCCAACACTTGGTTACAAAAGAAGAGTTCCAACTCTATACACATAAAGCCCTTGGCTTGAATTTACATGTAACACCGAAAATAATAACAAAAATAATCAAAAGAGTCTTCAACTCCCAAGACCTTCCAAGCTACGTCCTTGGAGGTGGCATAACACCTGAACCTGAAAATAATGTCCCATATAGGGTGAGCCAACGCTCAGTAGAGATATGCTAAACATAATATGAGCAATAACTAAAACATTGGCATTTGATAAATGTTTAACTCATATAAATAAACATACATCTCCTTCCATTTCGTTATCCAAACCAATTCATAGATATGGTTCCCTATTCATCCAGACAGTTCAAATGAGACTACAGCTCATATTAACAATACTTCGGTTATGATCAATTAACATGAGACTACAACTCACATAATTAACACTTCAACACTTCAAGCTCAAATGAGACTACAACTCATATTATTAACACTTCAACACTTCAATTTATCTACGTTATACAAACGCAATTAGGATTTCGGAACTTTCACCCTGGACACTCCAGCCAACTTAGTTATCACTGGAGTCCATCCCCTATCTCCTCCCAAATCCGGTTTAGGAGTCCATCCCCTATCTCCTCCCAAACTGTGGAGTACATCCCCTATCTTCTCCCAAACCGTGGAGTACATCCCTTATCTCCTCCCGAACCTTGGAGTACATCCCCTATCTCCTCCCAAACAACATACATATACAATGTATTTAAACACTTGACATATACAATGATCAAGCCAAGCACATATTCAATGTGTTATCCCATCCGTCATATTCAATGGCATATTCAATTGATTAGTTTTAATTCACCTAATCATCATGCAGTGTCTACAACAATCAAGACTATCCTCCACCGATAGCCCAAAACAATTATTTCTAAATAGATAATAAATTATCAAACAGATAAATTATCTACAATTCAAAGGTGAGTGATCAATCTATCCAACTCCACCATTAACGCTCATAATTATCCAATTTCATTATTTCCAACTCAATTTCATATTTTCATAACTTTTCCAAATTAACTATACAAATTAATTCATCACACTAAATTAGGGCTTTTCTCCCCCTTTTCTCAACAATGACCCAAAGGTCCAAATCTCATCAATAAACATTAATAACCTTATTTTAAGACCCAAAATACACATGTATGAGTCAAAAGGACAAAACCCCTCTTTTATAATATTTCAAATCTCAAACCCTAACTTCCCAAACCAAACCATTTATACAAAATGCCCAACATCTATGTTAAAGACCATAAATATGAGTAGTTATCCCTACCTCAAATGGAGAGACCCAAAGGTGATGATGAACAAACTCGGAAGTGCTCCAAACCCCAAGATTTTCGGATCAAAATGGAGGTCTTGCAAGGCTCTACCACTTTAATGAAGACACAAGGGTTGGGTCTCACTAAACCAAGATCAAAATGTAGAGAGAGAGAGAGAGAGAGAGAGAGAGAGAGATCTAGAGAGAGGAGCTCTCAAAATAGGGTTTTGAAGAGCTAGAGAGAGAGAATGGCCCAGAAAAAGTGATCCAAAATGCTAAAATTCAGACTGATATACAACACAGTCCGCTCGAGCGTGGAACGCCCCGCTCGAGCGTCAGACATAGACTCACGCTCGAGCGTGAGAAGCGCCGCTCGAGTGTCGAATGCACACTTCCAGAAGTTCTGCAGACGAAGGTCCTCGCTCGAGCGTGAAAGTGGACGCTCGAGCGTCCGATGACCTGCAGAACAAAATACTGAGAGATGAAAAATCCCGCTCGAGCATCGGAATGCCTGCTCGAGCGGAGGAGCAAAAGCAAAAGGCCCGCTCGAGCGTGAAGGCCAAAATTTGGGCATTAACTCTTTGTTTCAAAACACAACCAACCTGTTTCAAACCTGCCCAACACAACCCAAAACTAAAATACAAAGAGTAAAGGATGGAAATGAGAATAAGACAACAACACATCCACGGAACCGAGTCCGGAATACAACAAACAAGGAAGGGAAAACCGGGATCGCTATAACTTGTAACCCAAAATCATTTACTAATGTCTCACACAAAGCAGCAAAAACTTCCTTCGGCATGCAAACATTTTTCTCAAATCGACCCATATGGCTCGCATATAGTTCGCATATCCATGCATGCCTGGTCAATACCGAAGTGCAACATGGTGTTTTAGCCATGTGTTTTTCGTACCATTCTGTCGCTGTCACGACCCAAACCCGCCCTTGTAGGTTTGGCACCGTAACCGGCCAGTAATTCGTGGATCACCAAAGGCCTCTGAATAGATTAGCAAATATTAAGGGGCTGCGAAAGCAATAATACAAAATAGACAAGGTCCAATGAGCTGTGACAACGTATATGGGACAGAAGATTTTAAAACTTATTTATATATATACCTTAAACATGCCAGTCAAGGACACCAATATTTACAACATAATTACAGAAGTGCACTTCCCAAGATCTGACTATATAGTGCATACACTAAGACTAGCATGAAGTACAAAACGGCCATGGCATTGAACTTCGATCGGAACCTCTTCGGAAGGCACAACGATTGGCTGACAAAAACAGTACAGAAGGCCGTCAACTCTGGCCCTGGTCATGTGCCGGCTCACCTACATACATAATATAAACTGTGAGCGAAAGCCCAGTGAATAATAACAGAGTAAAGGGGTTATATAAATGATGTCCAGCACAAATTAAAATCCAGCATTGAAATCAGAGCATAATCAGACTTCAGAACAGAAACAGATTCATATACATCTTCATATTCAGATTTTGCATAAGATCATATGTGGTACACCCATTAGCTATCAGATCAGATTGGTCCAGAGACCCACATACATAGTTGGTACCAACGACCATAAAGGTCCATATCTTGCGCGTAAGTAGTCATGGTATTGTTACCCCCAGCCAAGGGCCACGTGCAGATTGGCCGCGGTATTGTTACCCCCGAGCGAGGGCCACGTGCAGATTGGCCGCGGTATTGTTACCTCCGGGCGAGAGCCACGTGAACTAAGGGTGCCACAAATACGTTTCAGAAAATTGGACATTCATTCATAATTCGTAAGATAGCTTTTTAGAAACTAGATCATACCATATCAGTCAGAAAATACTTAAGTTAAACATAACTTTACCGAGTTATTACTCACAGTGGGCTTGGAGACAGACAGACAGAGCAGATCGATCAGACAGGACGTGGCACGTGACCTACACGACACATAACAGATACACACTTGAAACACACGTTCTAATTGTACAAAACTTATTTCATTGGCTCCTAGTGTGTTTCTAATCTCCTATCCTCATTATAGAGTCTAAAACATCGCCTAGGAATGCCTAGGATGAAATGAGGATGCAAAGATGCACTTAGAAACACTTTTCAAAATTTTGCTGAAACAGGAGTCCCGCTCGAGCGTGGATTTCTCCGCTCGAGCGGACATGCAGACAAATGGTCTCCGCTCGAGCGTGTATTCCTCCGCTCGAGCGGACTGTAAACTACAGTAAAAGTACTGGATGCATGAAATTCACGCTCGATGGGTGCTCGATACCCGCTCGAGCGTGAGACACAAGTCCTCGCTCAAGCATGCATTACCACGCTCGAGCGGACTGTAAACATGTGAAAAGTACTGGATACACGCATTTCACGCTCGAGCATTAATATCTCCGCTCGAGCGGAAGTGCATGTACTCAGGCTTCACGCTCGAGCGTGAAAGTCCCCGCTCAAGCGTGGGTCAAATTTTCTGGAAAATCCAGATTGACCTCCAAATATGAAATTCAACCTTCAACCATCCAAAACTCATTTTCCTGGGCCCAAAATTAAGAAAACAAGTGAAGACTCATAAAACAACATGTTTAAAGCTTCAATTCGAGAAATCATGGCCCAAGAGTAAACCAATTTGTACAAAATCAACATGCAAGACCCTCTATGAATTTAAACCCTCCAAAACATAATCAAACTTGATAATTTGATGGAAAACAAGTTGAATGTCCACAATGAGAGTGACATTAACACATGCATGGAAGAGATCTTAGAATTCAAACTCAAAACATGGAAATTTATGCATGCATGCATGAATTAATCCTCAATTCAACATTTTAAACCAAAACTTGACTTGAAACTCTAATCTTCCATGAACCATGCAAGAATTAAACTTAAATGCACAATTGAAAGGGAAAACTCCCACCTCAAACCTTGAATTCCGAGTATGGAGCTCAAATATACAAAGCCTCCTCAATTCTCCTAGGTTCCAAGCCAAAACTCTAGATGAATTCAACCTCCTACCTCTCCTTCTCTCTCAAGTCAGTTATAACAAGGAAAATGGCTGAGGAAATATGTTAAAGCTAACATAAGGAAATCAAACAAATGGCTCATGGAATAGTCCACTAAGTGGCATTCTTGTAAATAAGTCCAACTTGATAATTTAGCTTATTTAATCCAATTTAATCATACCAAATTACCTTTCAACTAAATTTACCACAAATTCACATAAAATCTAACTAACATAAAACATTAGTCAATTTCGGAATCGGGCGCCGATAAGGCTTTCAATTCGCAGTTTAAAGTTGAAGACATGAACAGATCATTTTATCGCATACAAATAAAAACACATAAATAATGCAATACACATGCAAATGAATCCCAAATCCTTCCTAAATTACTATTAAGCATATATAATCATGAATTAGCATTAATCGGAGGTCGGGGTCATTACAGTCTTCCCCCCTTAAAAGAGTTTGGTCCTCCAAACTCGAATTACCTTCATTCTGAATCAACATTGGGTCCAGTGGAAACAAATCCGGATATCTCTTCATCATGTCTTCCTCGGTTTCCCAAGTTGCATAGGTTCCTCCGTGGTTTTGCCAATCAACTTTCACCAAGGGTATTTCTTTATTTCTCAACCTTTTGATCCAGCGATTCACAATCCGAATAGGTCTTTCCTCATAAGTGTAGTCATTTTTCAAAAGTACATGTGTCGGTTCGATGACGTGAAGTGGATCTCTCAAATACTCTCGAAGCATCGATACATGGAATACATTGTGCATGTGCTCCATTACCGGTGGTAAAGCTACCCGATACGATACTGGATTGATCTTTTCAAGGATTTTATAAGGTCCAACGTACCTCGGCGCCAACTTTCCCTTAACACCAAACCGAGTTTGACCCTTCATCGGGGTCACCTTTATGAACACATGGTCCCCAACTTCATATTCCCTATCTCTTCTTCGGACATTGGCATAGCTTTTTTGCCGACTCTGTGCAGTTTTCAGGCATTGCTGGATCAGTTTCACTTTCTTGGTTGTTTCTTGCACGAGTTCCAGTCCTAACAAAGGTCTATCACCTACTTCAGCCCAACATATCGGAGAACGACACTTTCTTCCATACAGAGCTTCGTAAGGGGCATTTCAATGCTTGAATGGTAACTGTTGTTGTACACAAATTCAGCTAATGGCAAATAGGTCTCCCAATTCCCTTGGAAGTCTAACACACACATTCTGAGCATATCCTCCAGAGTTTGGTTCGTTCGTTCAGTTTGGCCATCTGTCTGTGGGTGATAGGCACTGCTCAGTCTCAATTCAGTCCCCAAAGCCTGTTGCAAACTCTGCCAAAATCTCGATACAAACTTTGAGTCCCTGTCAGACATAATAGATACTGGCACTCCATGCAATCTCACAATTTCAGTTATATAGATACTGGCTAATTTATCAGCATTATAAATAGTTTTGACAGGCAGGAAATGGGCAGACTTAGTTAAACGGTCAACTATAACCCATATAGAGTCCATACCTCGAGAAGAACGAGGTAATCCCACAATGAAGTCCATGGTAATGTGCTCCCATTTCCATTTCGGTATTGGGAGTGGTTGTAGCAAACCAGCGGGTCGTTGATGCTCAGCTTTAACTTATTGGCAATGTAGACATCTAGCCACAAAGTCTGCAATACTCTTTTTCATTCCAGGCCACCAAAAATTCTGTTTCAAATTGTGATACATCTTCGTGTTCCTCGGATGCATAGCAAACTTACTACTGTAAGCTTCGGTCATAACACGTTTTCTCAAATCACCACAATCGGGTACACAAAAATGGTTCTGAAATTTCAGCACATCATTCTCAAACACAAATCCTGGTCTCGGCTTTGAATCAAATTCCTCTATGACCTTTTTCAAGTATTCATCTTCACATTATTTTTGTTTGATCTCATCAAGAATAGCAGGTTGAGCAGAAATAGCAGATAACAGTCCATCTTGTTCTAACAATTCCCTTCGGTTGGATAACAGGCATGACAAGTTTCCCATCGATTTTCGGCTCAAGGCATCTGCTACGGTATTAGCCTTTCCTGGATGATACAAGATTTGCCGATCATAATCCTTGATTAACTCCAACCATCGCCTCTGTCTCATGTTCAATTCCTTTTGGGTGAAGAAGTATTTCAAGCTCTTATGGTCAGTGTACACCTCACAAGTTACCCCATACAAGTAGTGGCGCCAGATTTCAACGTAAACACCACAGCTGCTAACTTAAGATCATGCGTTGGGTAATTCTTTTCATGAGGTCGGAGTTGTCTGGAAGCATAGGCAATCACTTTCCCGTTTTGCATTAGTACACACCCCAAACCTTTGTAAGAAGCATCACTATACACTTGAAATCCATCAGTACCATTAGGCAAAGTTAAGATTGGTGCAGTCACTAACCTGGTTTTCAATTCTTGGAAGGCTGCCTCTCTTTGTTCATTCCAATCAAACAGCACATTTTTCTGAGTTAATTGGGTCAATGGCAGGGCAAGCTTGGAAAAGTCTTTCACAAACCTCCTGTAGTAACCTGCAAGTCCTAGAA
>JAPPVO010001147.1:0-21379 GCA_030407325.1 Camellia japonica | reverse complement strand
TTTTGTGCAGTTTATCACTCGCGCTATTTTGCGCATCGCACTGTTTTGTGCAGTTTACACTCGCATTATTTTACGAGTCGTCCTATTTTGCGCATCGCACTGTTTTGTGCAGTTTATCACTCGCGTTAATTTGCGCATCGCACTGTTTTGTGCAGTTTATCACCCACGCTATTTTTGCGCATCGCACTGTTTTGTGCAGTTTATCACTCGCCCTATTTTGCGCATCGCACTGTTTTGTGCAGTTTACACTCACGTTATTTTGCGCGTCGTCCTATTTTGCGCATCGCACTGTTTTGTGCTGTTTATCACTCGCGCTATTTTGCGTATCGCACTGTTTTGTGCAGTTTACACTCACGTCATTTTGCGCGTCGTCCTATTTTGCGCATTGCACTGTTTTGTGCAGTTTATCACTCGCACTATTTTGCGCATCGCACTGTTTTGTGCAGTTTACACTCGCATTATTTTGCGCGTCGTCCTATTTTGCGCATCGCACTGTTTTGTGCAGTTTATCACTCGCGCTATTTTGCGCATAGCACCGTTTTGTGCAGTTTACACTCGCGTTGTTTTGCGCGTCGTCCTATTTTGCGCATCGTACTGTTTTGTGCAGTTTATCACTCGCGTTAATTTGCGCATCGCACTGTTTTGTGCAGTTTATCACTCGCCCTATTTTGCGCATCACACAGTTTTGTGCAGTTTATCACTCGCGCTATTTTACGCATCGCACTGTTTTATGCAGTTTATCACTCGCGCTATTTTACGCATCGCACTGTTTTGTGCAGTTTATCACTCGCGCTATTTTGCGCATCGCACTATTTTGTGCAGTTTACGCTCGCGTTATTTTGCGCGTCGCCTGTTTTACGCATCGCGCTGTTTTGTGCAGTTTATCAGTCGCGCCATTTTGCGCATCACACTGTTTTGTGCAGTTTATCACTCGTGCCATTTTGCGCATCGCACTGTTTTGTGCAGTTTATCAGTCGCGCTATTTTGCGCATCGCAATGTTTTGTGCAGTTTACAGTCGCGTTATTTTGCGCGTCGTCCAGTTTTGCGAATCGCGCTCTTTTGTGCAGTTTATCACTCCCGCTATTTTGCGCATCGCACAGTTTTGTGCAGTTTATCACTCGCGCTATTTTGCGCATCGCACAGTTTTGTGCAGTTTACACTCGCGTTATTTCGCGACGCACTGTTTTGTGCAGTTTATCACTCGCGCTATTTTGCGCATCGCACTGTTTTGTGCAGTTTACAGTCGCGTTATTTTGCGCGTCGTCCTATTTTGCGCATCGCACTGTTTTGTGCAGTTTATCACTCGCGCTATTTTGCGCATCGCACAGTTTGGTGCAGTTTATCACTTGCGCTATTTTGCGCATCGCACAGTTTCGTGCAGTTTGTCACTCGCGCTATTTTGCGCATCGCACTGTTTTGTGCAGTTTACACTCCCGTTAATTTGTGCAACGCACTGTTTTGTGCAGTTTATCACTCGCGCTATTTTGCGCATCGCAATGTTTTGTGCAGTTTACAGTCGCGTTATTTTGCGCGTCGTCCGGTTTTGCGCATCGCGCTATTTTGTGCAGTTTATCACTCGCGCCATTTTGCGCATCGCACAGTTTTGTGCAGTTTAT
This sequence comes from Camellia japonica, assembly GCA_030407325.1. Lineage (NCBI taxonomy): Eukaryota > Viridiplantae > Streptophyta > Magnoliopsida > Ericales > Theaceae > Camellia > Camellia japonica. Next base: position 19,762 of record JAPPVO010001147.1, on the reverse strand, counting down.
CACTCGCGCTATTTTCCGCATCGCACAGTTTCGTGCAGATTGTCACTCGCGCTATTTTGCGCATCGCACTGTTTTGTGCAGTTTACACTCGCGTTAATTTGCGCATCGCACTGTTTTGTGCTGTTTATCACTCGCGCTATTATGCGCATCGCACTGTTTTGTGCAGTTTACACTCGCGTTATTTTGCGCGTCGTCCTATTTTGCGCATCGCACTGTTTTGTGCAGTTTATCACTCGCGCTATTTTGCGCATCGCACTGTTTTGTGCAGTTTATCACTCGCGCCATTTTGCGCATCGCACTGTTTTGTGCAGTTTATCACTCGCCCCATTTTGCGCATCGCACTGTTTTGTGCAGTTTATCACTCGCTCTATTTTGCGCATCGCAATGTTTTGTGCAGTTTACAGTCGCGTTATTTTGCGCGTCGTCCGGTTTTGCACATCGCGCTCTTTTGTGCAGTTTATCACTCGCGCTATTTTGCGCATCGCACTGTTTTGTGCAGTTTACACTCGCGTTATTTTACGCGTCGTCCTATTTTGCGCATCGCACTGTTTTGTGCAGTTTATCACTCGCGTTAATTTGCGCATCGCACTGTTTTGTGCAGTTTATCACCCGCGCTATTTTTGCGCATCGCACTATTTTGTGCAGTTTATCACTCGCCCTATTTTGCGCGTCGCACTGTTTTGTGCAGTTTGCACTCACGTTATTTTGCGCGTCGTCCTATTTTGCGCATCGCACTGTTTTGTGCTGTTTATCACTCGCGCTATTTTGCGTATCGCACTGTTTTGTGCAGTTTACACTCACGTCATTTTGCCCGTCGTCCTATTTTGCGCATCGCACTGTTTTGTGCAGTTTATCACTCGCACTATTTTGCGCATCGCACTGTTTTGTGCAGTTTACACTCGCATTATTTTGCGCGTCGTCCTGTTTTGCGCATCGCACTGTTTTGTGCAGTTTATCACTCGCGCTATTTTGCGCATCGCACTGTTTTGTGCAGTTTACACTCGCGTTGTTTTGCGCATCGTCCTATTTTCCGCATCGCACTGTTTTGTGCAGTTTATCACTCGCGTTAATTTGCGCATCGCACTGTTTTGTGCAGTTTATCACTCGCACTATTTTTGCGCATCGCACTGTTTTGTGCAGTTTATCACTCGCCCTATTTTGCGCATCCCACAGTTTTGTGCAGTTTATCACTCGCACTATTTTGCGCATCGCACTATTTTGTGCAGCTTACACTCGCGTTATTTTGCGCGTCGCACTGTTTTGTGCAGTTTATCACTCGCGCTATTTTGCGCATCGCACTATTTTGTGCAGTTTACGCTCGCGTTATTTTGCGCGTCGCCTGTTTTACGCATCGCGCTGTTTTGTGCAGTTTATCAGTCGCGCCATTTTGCGCATCACACTGTTTTGTGCAGTTTATCACTCGCGCCATTTTGCGCATCGCACTGTTTTGTGCAGTTTATCACTCGCGCTATTTTGCGCATCGCAATGTTTTGTGCAGTTTACAGTCGCGTTATTTTGCGCGTCGTCCGGTTTTGCGAATCGCGCTCTTTTGTGCAGTTTATCACTCCCGCTATTTTGCGCATCGCACAGTTTTGTGCAGTTTATCACTCGCGCCATTTTGCGCATCGCACAGTTTTGTGCAGTTTACACTCGCGTTATTTCGCGACGCACTGTTTTGTGCAGTTTATCACTCGCCCTATTTTGCGCATCACACAGTTTTGTGCAGTTTATCACTCGCGCTATTTTACGCATCGCACTGTTTTGTGCAGTTTATCACTCGCGCTATTTTGCGCATCGCACTGTTTTGTGCAGTTTACACTCGCATTATTTTGCGCGTCGCCTGTTTTACGCATCGCGCTGTTTTGTGCAGTTTATCACTCGCGCCATTTTGCGCATCGCACTGTTTTGTGCAGTTTATCACTCGCGCCATTTTGCGCATCGCACTGTTTTGTGCAGTTTATCACTCGCGCTATTTTGCGCATCGCAATGTTTTGCGCAGTTTATAGTCGCGTTATTTTGCACGCCGTCCGGTTTTGCGCATCGCGCCCTTTTGTGCAGTTTATCACTCGCGCTATTTTGCGCATCGCACAGTTTTGGGCAGTTTATCACTCGCGCGATTTTGCGTATCGCACAGTTTTGTGCAGTTTACACTCGCGTTATTTTGCGCATCGCAATGTTTTGTGCAGTTTATCACTCGCGCTATTTTGCGCATCGCACTGTTTTGTGTCGTTTACACTCACGTTATTTTGCGCGTCGTCCTATTTTGCGCATCGCACTGTTTTGTGCAGTTTATCACTCGCGCTATTTTGCGCGTCGCACTATTTTGTGCAGTTTACACTCTCGTTATTTAGCGCGTCGTCCTATTTTGCGCATCGCACTGTTTTGTGCAGTTTATCACACGCGCTATTTTGCGCATCGCACTGTTTTGTGCAGTTTACACTCGCGTTATTTTGCGCGTCGTCCTATTTTGCGCATCGCACTGTTTTGTGGAGTTTATCACTCGCGCTATTTTGTGCATCGCACTGTTTTGTGCAGTTTACACTCGCGTTATTTTGCGCGTTGTCCTATTTTGCGCATCGCACTGTTTTGTGCAGTTTATCACTCGCGTTAATTTGCGCATCGCACTGTTTTGTGCAGTTTATCACTCGCGCTATTTTTGCGCATCGCACTGTTTTGTGCAGTTTATCACTCGCCCTATTTTGCGCATCGCACAGTTTTGTCCAGTTTATCACTCGCGCTATTTTACGCATCGCACTGTTTTGTGCGGTTTATCACTCGCGCTATTTTGCGCATCGCACTGTTTTGTGCAGTTTACACTCGCATTATTTTGCGCGTCGCCAGTTTTACGCATCGCGCTATTTTGTGCAGTTTATCACTCGCGCCATTTTGCGCATCGCGCTGTTTTGTGCAGTTTATCACTCGCGCCATTATGCGCATCGCCCTGTTTTGTACAGTTTATCACCCGCGCCATTTTACGCATCGCACTATTTTGTGCAGTTTATCACTCGAGCTATTTTGCGCATCGCAAAGTTTTGTGCCGTTTACAGTCGCGTTATTTTGCGCGTCGTCCGGTTTTGCGCGTCGCGCTATTTTGTGCAATTTATCACTCGCGCCATTTTGGGCATCGCACTGTTTTGTGCAGTTTATCACTCGCGCTATTTTGCACATCGCTCAGTTTTGTGCAGTTTATCAGTCGCGCTATTTTGCGCATCGCACAGTTTTGTGCAGTTTATCACTCGCGCTATTTTGCGCATCGCACAGTTTTGTGCAGTTTACACTCGCGTTATTCTGCGCATCGCACTGTTTTGTGCAGTTTATCACTCGCGCTATTTTGCGCATCGCACTGTTTTGTGCAGTTTACACTCACGTTATTTTGTGCGTCGTCCTATTTTGTGCATCGTACTGTTTTGTGCAGTTTATCACTCTCTCTATTTTGCGCGTCGCACTGTTTTGTGCAATTTACACTCGCGTTATTTTGTGCGTCGTCCTATTTTGCGCATCGCGCTGTTTTGTGCAGTTTATCACTCATGCCATTTTGCGCATCGCACTGTTTTGTGCAGTTTATCACTCACGCTATTTTTGCGCATCGCACTGTTTTGTGCAGTTTATCACTCACCCTATTTTGCGCATCGCACTATTTTGGGCAGTTTACACTCGCGTTATTTTGCGCGTCGCCAGTTTTACGCATCGCGCTGTTTTGTGCAGTTTATCACCCGCGCCATTTTGCGCATCGCACTGTTTTGTGCAGTTTATCACTCGCGCCATTTTGCGCATCGCAATGTTTTGTGCAGTTTACAGTCGCGTTATTTTGCGCGTCGTCTGGTTTTGCGCATCGCCCTATTTTGTGCAGTTTATCACTCGCGCCATTTTGCGCATCGCACTGTTTTGTGCAGTTTATCACTCGCGCTATTTTGCGCATTGCACAGTTTTGTGCAGTTTATCACTCGCGCTATTTTGCGCATCGTAATGTTTTGTCCAGTTTACACTCGCGTTATTTTGAGCATCGCACTGTTTTGTGCAGTTTATCACTCGCGCTATTTTGCGCATCGCACTGTTTTGTGCAGTTTACACTCGCGTTATTTTGCGCGTCATCCTATTTTGCGCATCGCACTGTTTTGTGCAGTTTACAGTCGCGTTATTTTGCGCGTCGTCCGGTTTTGCGCATCGCGCTATTTTGTCCAGCTTATCACTCGCGCCATTTTGCACATCGCACTGTTTTGTGCAGTTTATCACTCGCTCTATTTTGCGCATCGCATAGTGTTGTGCAGTTTACACTCGCATTATTTTGCGCATCGCACTGTTTTGTGCAGTTTATCACTCGCACTATTTTGCGCATCGCACTGTTTTGTGCAGTTTATCACTCGCGCTATTTTGTGCATCGCACTGTTTTGTCCAGTTTACACTCGCGTTAATTTGCGCATCGCACTGTTTTGTGCAGTTTATCACTCGCGCTATTTTGCGCATCGCACTGTTTTGTGCAGTTTACACTCGCGTTATTTTTCGCGTAGTCCTATTTTGCGCATCGCGCTGTTTTGTGCAGTTTATCACTCGCGCTATTTTGCGCATCGCACTATTTTGTGCAGTTTATCACTCGTGCTATTTTGCGCATCGCACTGTTTGGTGCAGTTTACACTCGCGTTATTTTGCGCGTCGTCCTGTTTTGCGCATCGCGCTGTTTTGTGCAGTTTATCACTCGCGCTATTTTGCGCGTCGCCCTATTTTGCGCAGTTTACACTCGCGCAATTTTGCGAATCGCACTGTTTTGTGCAGTTTACAATCACGTTGTTTTACGTGTCGTCCTGTTTTGTGCATCGCACTGTGTTGTGCAGTTTACCAGTTGCGCCATTTTGCGCATCACATTGTTTTATGTAGTTTACACATGCGTTATTTTGCGCGTCGTCCTATTTTGCGCATTGCACTGTTTTGTGCAGTTCATCAATCGCACTGTTTTGTGTTGTTTACACTCGCGTCAATTTGCGCGTCGTCTTCTTTTGCGCATCGCGCTGTTTTGTGCAGTTTGTCACTCGCGCCGTTTTGCGCATCGCACTGTTTTGTGCAGTTTCTCACTCGCGCTGCAGTTTACACTCGCGTTATATTGCGCGTCGTCCTGTTTTGCGCATCGCGCTGTTATCACTCGCGCTATTTTGCGCATCGCACTGTTTTGTGCAATTTACACTCGCGTTATTTTGAGCGTCGTCTTGTTTTGTGCAGTTTATCACTCGCGCCATTTGGCGCATCGCACTGTTTTGTGCAGTTTATCACTCGCGCTCTTTTGCGCATCGCACTGTTTTGTGCAGTTTACACTCGCGTTATTTTGCGTGTCGTCCTATTTTGCGCATCGCACTGTTTTGTGCAGTTTATCACTCGCGCTATTTTGCGCATCGCACTGTTTTGTGCAGTTTACAATCGCGTTATTTTGCGTGTCGTCCTGTTTTGCATCTCGCTGTTTTGTGCAGTTTATCACTCGCGCCATTCTGCAGATCGCACTGTTTTGTGCAGTTTATCACTCGCGCTATTTTGCGCATCGCACAGTTTTGTGCAGTTTATCACTCGCGCTATTTTGCGCATCGCACAGTTTTGTGCAGTTTATCACTCGCGCTATTTTGCGCATCTCACTTTTTTGTGCAGTTTACACTCGCGTTATTTTGCGCGTCGTCCTATTTTGCGCATCGCACTGTTTTGTGTAGTTTATCACTCGCGCTATTTTGCGCATTGCACTGTTTTGTGCAGTTTACACACGCGTTATTTTGCGCATCGCAATGTTTTGTGCAGTTTATCACTCGCGCAATTTTGCGCATCGCACAGTTTTGTGTCGTTTACACTCACGTTATTTTGCGCGTCGTCCTATTTTGCGCATCGCACTGTTTTGTGCAGTTTATCACTCGCGCTATTTTGCGCGTCGCACTGTTTTGTGCAGTTTACACTCACGTTATTTAGCGCGTCGTCCTATTTTGCGCATCGCACTGTTTTGTGCAGTTTATCACACGCGCTATTTTGCGCATCGCACTGTTTTGTGCAGTTTACACTCGCGTTATTTTGCGCATCGTCCTATTTTGCGCATCGCACTGTTTTGTGGAGTTTATCACTCGCGCTATTTTGTGCATCGCACTGTTTTGTGCAGTTAACACTCGCGTTATTTTGCGCGTTGTCCTATTTTGCGCATCGCACTATTTTGTGCAGTTTATTACTTGCGTTAATTTGCGCATCGCACTGTTTTGTGCAGTTTATCACTCGCGCTATTTTTGCGCATCGCACTGTTTTGTGCAGTTTATCACTCGCCCTATTTTGCGCATCGCACAGTTTTGTCCAGTTTATCACTTGCGCTATTTTACGCATCGCACTGTTCTGTGCGGTTTATCACTCGCGTTATTTTGCGCATCGCACTGTTTTGTGCAGTTTACACTCGCATTATTTTGCGCGTCGCCAGTTTTACGCATCGCGCTCTTTTGTGCAGTTTATCACTCGCGCCATTTTGCGCCTCGCGCTGTTTTGTGCAGTTTATCACTCGCGCCATTTTGCGCATCGCCCTGTTTTGTACAGTTTATCACACGCGCCATTTTACGCATCGCACTGTTTTGTGCAGTTTACACTCGCGTTATTTTGCGCGTCATCCTATTTTGCGCATCGCACTGTTTTGTGCAGTTTACAGTCGCGTTATTTTGCGCGTCGTCCGGTTTTGCGCATCGCGCTATTTTGTCCAGCTTATCACTCGCGCCATTTTGCACATCGCACTGTTTTGTGCAGTTTATCACTCGCTCTATTTTGTGCATCGCATAGTGTTGTGCAGTTTACACTCGCATTATTTTGCGCATCGCACTGTTTTGTGCAGTTTATCACTCGCACTATTTTGCGCATTGCACTGTTTTGTGCAGTTTATCACTCGCGCTATTTTGTGCATCGCACTGTTTTGTCCAGTTTACACTCGCGTTAATTTGCGCATCGCACTGTTTTGTGCAGTTTATCACTCGCGCTATTTTGCGCATCGCACTGTTTTGTGCAGTTTACACTCGCGTTATTTTTCGCGTAGTCCTATTTTCCGCATCGCGCTGTTTTTGCAGTTTCACTCGCGCTATTTTGCGCATCGCACTATTTTGTGCAGTTTATCACTCGTGCTATTTTGCGCATCGCACTGTTTGGTGCAGTTTACACTCGTGTTATTTTGCGCGTCGTCCTGTTTTGCGCATCGCGCTATTTTGTGCAGTTTATCACTCGCGCTATTTTGCGCGTCGCCCTATTTTGCGCAGTTTACACTCGCGCAATTTTGCGAATCGCACTGTTTTGTGCAGTTTACAATCACGTTGTTTTACGTGTCGTCCTGTTTTTGCATCGCACTGTGTTGTCAGTTTACCAGTTGCGCCATTTTGCGCATCACATTGTTTTATGTAGTTTACACATGCGTTATTTTGCGCGTCGTCCTATTTTGCGCATTGCACTGTTTTGTGCAGTTCATCAATCGCACTGTTTTGTGTTGTTTACACTCGCGTCAATTTGCGCGTCGTCTTCTTTTGCGCATCGCGCTGTTTTGTGCAGTTTGTCACTCGCGCCGTTTTGCGCATCGCACTGTTTTGTGCAGTTTCTCACTCGCGCTATTTTGCGCGTCGCACTGTTTTGTGCAGTTTACACTCGCGTTATTTTGCGCGTCATCCTATTTTGCCCGTAGCACTGTTTTGTGGAGTTTATCACTCGCGCTGTTCTGCGCATCGCACTGTTTTGTGCAGTTTACACTCGCGTTATATTGCGCGTCGTCCTGTTTTGCGCATCGCGCTGTTATCACTCGCGCTATTTTGCGCATCGCACTGTTTTGTGCAATTTACACTCGCGTTATTTTGAGCGTCGTCTTGTTTTGTGCAGTTTATCACTCGCGCCATTTGGCGCATCGCACTGTTTTGTGCAGTTTATCACTCGCGCTCTTTTGCGCATCGCACTGTTTTGTGCAGTTTACACTCGCGTTATTTTGCGTGTCGTCCTATTTTGCGCAACGCACTGTTTTGTGCAGTTTATCACTCGCGCTATTTTGCGCATCGCACTGTTTTGTGCAGTTTACACTCGCGTTATTTTGCGCGTCGTCCTGCTTTGCGCATCGCGCTGTTTTGTGCAGTTTATCACTCGCGCCATTCTGCAGATCGCACTGTTTTGTGCAGTTTATCACTCGCGCTATTTTGCGCATCGCACAGTTTTGTGCAGTTTATCACTCGCGCTATTTTGTGCATCGCACTTTTTTGTGCAGTTTACACTCGCGTTATTTTGCGCGTCAGCCTATTTTGCGCATCGCACTGTTTTGTGCAGTTTACAGTCGCGTTATTTTGCGCGTCGTCCGGTTTTGCGCATCGCGCTAATTTGTCCAGCTTATCACTCGCGCCATTTTGCGCATCGCACTGTTTTGTGCAGTTTATCACTCGCTCTATTTTGCGCATCGTACAGTTTTGTGCAGTTTACACTCGCATTATTTTGCGCATCGCACTGTTTTGTGCAGTTTATCACTCGCGCTATTTTGCGCATCGCACTGTTTTGTGCAGTTTACACTCGCGTTATTTTGCGCGTCGTCCTACTTTGTGCATCGCACTGTTTTGTGCAGTTTATCACTCGCGCTATTTTGCGGATCGCACTGTTTTGTCCAGTTTACACTCGCGTTAATTTGCGCATCGCACTGTTTTGTGCAGTTTATCACTCGCGCTATTTTGCGCATCGCACTGTTTTGTGTAGTTTACACTCGCGTTATTTTGCGCGTCGTCCAATTTTGCGCATCGCACTGTTTTGTACAGTTTACACTCGCGTTATTTTGCGCGTCGTCCTATTTTGCGCATCGCACTGTTTTGTGCAGTTTATCACTCGCGCTATTTTGCGCATCGCTCTGTTTTGTGCAGTTTACACTTGCGTTATTTTGCGCGTCGTCCTGTTTTGTGCATCGTGCTGTTTTGTGCAGTTTATCAGTCGCGCCATTTTGCACATCGCACTGTTTTGTGCTGTTTACACTCGTGTTATTTTGCGCGTCGTCCTATTTAGGGCATCGCACTGTTTTGTGCAGTTTATCACTCGCGCTATTTTGCGCATCGCACTGTTTTGTGCAGTTTACACTCGCGTTATTTTGCGCGTCGTCCAGTTTTGCGCATCGCGCTGTTTTGTGCAGTTTATCACTCGCGCCATTTTGCGCATCGCACTGTTTTGTGCAGTTTATCACTCGCGCTATTTTTGCGCATCGCACTGTTTTGTGCAGTTTATCACTCGGCCTGTTTTGCGCATCGCACTGTTTTGTGCAGTTTACACTCGCATTATTTTGCTCGTCGCCTGTTCTACGCATCGCGATGTTTTGTGCAGTTTATCACTCGCGCCATTTTGCGCATCGTACTGTTTTGTACAGTTTATCACTCGCGCCATTTTGCGCATCGCACTGTTTTGTGCAGTTTATCACTCGCGCTATTTTGCGCATCGCACTGTTTTGTGCAGTTTACACTCGCGTTATTTTGCGCATCGCACTGTTTTGTGCAGTTTACACTCGCGTTATTTTGCGCGTTGTCCTATTTTGTTCATCGCACTGTTTTGTGCAGTTTATCACTCGCGCTATTTTGTGCATCGCACTGTTTTGTCCAGTTTACATTCGCGTTAATTTGCGCATCGCACTGTTTTGTGCAGTTTATCACTCGCGCTATTTTGCGCATCGCACTGTTTTGTGCAGTTTACACTCGCGTTATTTTTCGCGTAGTCCTATTTTGCGCATCGCGCTGTTTTGTGCAGTTTATCACTCGCGCTATTTTGCGCATCGCACTGTTTTGTGCAGTATATCACTCGCGCTATTTTGCGCGTCGTCCTATTTTGCGCATCGCACTGTTTTGTGTAGTTTATCATTCGCGCTATTTTGCGCATCGCACTGTTTGGTGCAGTTTACACTCGCGTTATTTTGCGCGTCGTCCTGTTTTGCGCATCGCGCTGTTTTGTGCAGTTTATCACTTGCGCTATTTTGCGTCGCCCTATTTTGCGCAGTTTACACTCGCGCAATTTTGCGAATCGCACTGTTTTGTGCAGTTTACAATCACGTTGTTTTACGCGTCGTCCTGTTTTGTGCATCGCACTGTGTTGTGCAGTTTACCAGTTGCGCCATTTTGCGCATCACATTGTTTTATGCAGTTTACACTCGCGTTATTTTGCGCGTCGTCCTATTTTGCGCATCGCACTGTTTTGTGCAGTTCATCAATCGCATTGTTTCGTGTAGTTTACACTCGCGTCAATTTGCGCGTCGTCTTGTTTTGCACATCGCGCTGTTTTGTGCAGTTTGTCACTCGCGCCGTTTTGCGCATCGCACTGTTTTGTGCAGTTTCTCACTCGCGCTATTTTGCGCGTCGCACTGTTTTGTGCAGTTTACACTCGCGTTATTTTGCGCGTCATCCTATTTTGCGCATAGCACTGTTTTGTGGAGTTTATCACTCGCGCTGTTTTGCGCATCGCACTGTTTTGTGCAGTTTACACTCGCGTTATATTGCGCGTCGTCCTGTTTTGCGCATCGCGCTGTTATCACTCGCGCTATTTTGCGCATCGCACTGTTTTGTGCAATTTACACTCGCGTTATTTTGAGCGTCGTCTTGTTTTGTGCAGTTTATCACTCGCGCCATTTGGCGCATCGCACTGTTTTGTGCAGTTTATCACTCGCGCTCGTTTGCGCATCGCACTGTTTTGTGCAGTTTACACTCGCGTTATTTTGCCTGTCGTCCTATTTTGCGCATCGCACTGTTTTGTGCAGTTTATCACTCGCGCTATTTTGCGCATCGCACTGTTTTGTGCAGTTTACACTCGCGTTATTTTGCGCGTCGTCCTGCTTTGCGCATCGCGCTGTTTTGTGCAGTTTATCACTCGCGCCATTCTGCAGATCGCACTGTTTTGTGCAGTTTATCACTCGCGCTATTTTGCGCATCGCACAGTTTTGTGCAGTTTATCACTCGCGCTATTTTGCGCATCGCACTTTTTTGTGCAGTTTACACTCGCGTTATTTTGCGCGTCAGCCTATTTTGCGCATCGCACTGTTTTGTGCAGTTTACAGTCGCGTTATTTTGCGCGTCGTCCAGTTTTGCGCATCGCGCTATTTTGTCCAGCTTATCACTCGCGCCATTTTGCGCATCGCACTGTTTTGTGCAGTTTATCACTCGCTCTATTTTGCGCATCGTACAGTTTTGTGCAGTTTACACTCGCATTATTTTGCACATCGCACTGTTTTGTGCAGTTTATCACTCGCGCTATTTTGCGCATCGCACTGTTTTGTGCAGTTTACACTCGCGTTATTTTGCGCGTTGTCCTATTTTGTGCATCGCACTGTTTTGTGCAGTTTATCACTCGCGCTATTTTGTGCATCGCACTGTTTTGTCCAGTTTACACTCGCGTTAATTTGCGCATCGCACTGTTTTGTGCAGTTTATCACTCGCGCTATTTTGCGCATCGCACTGTTTTGTGCAGTTTACACTCACGTTATTTTTCGCGTAGTCCTATTTTGCGCATCGCGCTGTTTTGTGCAGTTTAGCACTCGCGCTATTTTGCGCATCGCACTGTTTTGTGCAGTTTACACTCGCGTTATTTTGCGCATCGCACTGTTTTGTGCAGTTTATCACTCGCGCTATTTTGCGCATCGCACTGTTTTGTGCAGTTTACACTCGCGTTATTTTGCGCGTCGTCCTATTTTGCGCATCGCACTGTTTGGTGCAGTTTACACTCGCGTTATTTTGCGCGTCGTCCTGTTTTGCGCATCGCGCTGTTTTGTGCAGTTTATCACTCGCGCTATTTTGCGCGTCGCCCTATTTTGCGCAGTTTACACTCGCGCAATTTTGCGAATCGCACTGTTTTGTGCAGTTTACAATCACGTTGTTTTACGCGTCGTCCTGTTTTGTGCATCGCACTGTGTTGTGCAGTTTACCAGTTGCGCCATTTTGCGCATCACATTGTTTTATGCAGTTTACACTCGCGTTATTTTGCGCGTCATCCTATTTTGCGCATCGCACTGTTTTGTGCAGTTCATCAATCGCACTGTTTTGTGTAGTTTACACTCGCGTCAATTTGCGCGTCGTCCTGTTTTGCGCATCGCGCTGTTTTGTGCAGTTTGTCACTCGCGCCGTTTTGCGCATCGCACTGTTTTGTGCAGTTTCTCACTCGCGCTATTTTGCACGTCGCACTGTTTTGTGCAGTTTACACTTGCGTTATTTTGCGCGTCATCCTATTTTGCGCATAGCACTGTTTTGTGGAGTTTATCAGTCGCGCTGTTTTGCGCATCGCACTGTTTTGTGCAGTTTACACTCGCGTTATATTGCGCGTCGTCCTGTTTTGCGCATCGCGCTGTTATCACTCGCGCTATTTTGCGCATCGCACTGTTTTGTGCAATTTACACTCGCGTTATTTTGAGCGTCGTCTTGTTTTGTGCATCGCACTGTTTTGTGCAGTTATCACTCGCGCCATTTGGCGCATCGCACTGTTTTGTGCAGTTTATCACTCGCGCTCTTTTGCGCATCGCACTGTTTTGTGCAGTTTACACTCGCGTTATTTTGCGTGTCGTCCTATTTTGCGCATCGCACTGTTTTGTGCAATTTATCACTCGCGCTATTTTGCGCATCGCACTGTTTTGTGCAGTTTACACTCGCGTTATTTTGCGCGTCGTCCTGTTTTGCGCATCGCGCTGTTTTGTGCAGTTTATCACCCGCGTTAATTTGCGCATCGCACTGTTTTGTACAGTTTATCACTCGCGCTATTTTTGCGCATCGCACTGTTTTATGCAGTTTATCTCTCGCCCTATTTTGCGCATCGCACAGTTTTGTGCAGTTTATCACTCGCGTTATTTTACGCATCGCACTGTTTTGTGCAGTTTATCACTCGCGCTATTTTGCGCATCGCACTGTTTTGTGCAGTTTACACTCGCATTATTTTGCGCGTTGCTTGTTTTACGCATCGCGCTGTTTTGTGCAGTTTATCACTCGCGCCATTTTGCGCATCGCGCTGTTTTGTGCAGTTTATCACTCGCGCCATTTTGCGCATCGCCCTGTTTTGTAGAGTTTATCACTCGCGCCATTTTGCGCATCGCACTGTTTTGTGCAGTTTATCACTCGCACTATTTTGCGCATCGCAATGTTTTGTGCGGTTTACAGTCGCGTTATTTTGCGCGTCGTCCGGTTTTGCGCATCGCGCTATTTTGTGCAATTTATCACTCGCGCCATTTTGCGCATCGCACAGTTTTGTGCCGTTTATCAGTCGCGCAATTTTGCGCATCGCAGAGTTTTGTGCAGTTTATCAGTCGCGCTATTTTGCGCATCGCACAGTTTTGTGCAATTTATCACTCGCGCTATTTTGCGCATCGCACAGTTTTGTGCAGTTTACACTCGCGTTATTTTGCGCATCGCACTGTTTTGTGCAGTTTATCACTCGCGCTATTTTGCGCATCGCACTGTTTTGTGCAGTTTACACTCACGTTATTTTGCGCGTCGTCCTATTTTGCGCATCGCACTGTTTTGTGCAGTTTACACTCATGTTATTTTGCGCGTCGTCCTATTTTGCGCATCGCACTGTTTTGTGCAGTTTATCACTCGCGCTATTTTGCGCATCGCACTGCTTTGTGCAGTTTACACTCGCGTTATTTTGCGCGTCGTCCTATTTTGCGCGTCGCACTGTTTTGTGGAGTTTATCACTCGCTCTATTTTGCACATCGCACTGTTTTGTGCAGTTTACACTCGCGTTATTTTGCGCGTCGTCCTATTTTGCGCATCGCACTGTTTTGTGCAGTTTATCACCCGCGTTAATTTGCGCATCGCACTGTTTTGTGCAGTTTATCACTCGCGCTATTTTGCGCATCGCACTGTTTTATGCAGTTTATCACTCGCCCTATTTTGCGCATCGCACAGTTTTGTGCAGTTTATCACTCGCGCTATTTTACGCATCGCACTGTTTTGTGCAGTTTATCACTCGCGCTATTTTGCGCATCGCACTGTTTTGTGCAGTTTACACTCGCATTATTTTGTGCGTTGCCTGTCTTACGCATTGCGCTGTTTTGTGCAGTTTATCACTCGCGCCATTTTGCGCATCGCGCTGTTTTGTGCAGTGTGTCACTCGCGCCATTTTGCGCATCGCCCTGTTTTGTAAAGTTTATCACTCGCGCCATTTTGCGCATCGCACTATTTTGTGCAGTTTATCACTCGCGCTATTTTGCGCATCGCAATGTTTTGTGCAGTTTACAGTCGGGTTATTTTGCGCGTCGTCCGGTTTTGCGCATCGCGCCCGTCGCTCTGTTTTGTGCAGTTGACACTCGCGCTATTTTGCGCCTCCCACTGTTTTGTGCAGTTGACACTCGCGCTATTTTGCGCGTCGCACTGTTTTGTGCAGTTGACACTCGCGCCATTTAGCGCGTCGCACGTTTTTGTGCAGTTTATCACTCGTGCTATTTTGTGCGTCGCACTGTTTTGTGCAGTTGACACTCGCGCTATTTTGCCCGTCGCTCTGTTTTGTGCAGTTGACACTCGCGCTATTTTGCGCCTCCCACTGTTTTGTGCAGTTGACACTCGCGCTATTTTGCGCGTCGCACTGTTCTGTGCAGTTGACGCTCGCGCTATTTAGCGCGTCGCACATTTTTGTGCAGTTTATCACTCGTGCTATTTTGTGCGTCGCACTGTTTTGTGCAGTTGACACTCGCGCTATTTTGCCCGTCGCTCTGTTTTGTGCAATTGACACTCGCGCTATTTTGCGCATCCCACTATTTTGTGCAGTTGACACTCGCGCTATTTTGCGCGTCGCACTGTTCTGTGCAGTTGACACTCGCGCTATTTAGCGCGTCGCACGTTTTTGTACAGTGTATCACTCGCACTATTTTGTGCGTCGCACTGTTTTGTGCAGTTGACACTCGCGCTATTTTGCGCGTCGCACTGTTTTGTGCAGTTGACACTCTCGCTATTTTGCGCGTCGCACATTTTTGTGCAGTTTATCACTCGCGCTACTTTGCGCCTCGCACTGTTTTGTGCAGTTGACACTCGCGCCATTTTGCGCGTCGCACTGTTTTGTGCAGTTGACACTCGCGCTATTTTGCGCCTCGCACGTTTTTGTGCAGTTTATCACTCGCGCTATTTTGCGCCTCGGACTATTTTGTGCAGTTGACTATCGCGCTATTTTGGGCGTCGAACTGTTTTGTGCAGTTGACACTCGCGCTATTTTGCGCGTCGCACTGTTTTGTGCAGTTGACACTCGCGCTATTTTGCGCGTGGCACTGTTTTGTCCTGTTGACAATCGCGCTATTTTGCGCGTAGCACTGTTTTGTGCGGTTGACACTCGCGCTATTTTGCACGTCGCACGTTTTTGTGCAGTTTATCACACGCGCTATTTTGCGCCTCGCACTGTTCTGTGCAGTTGACACTCGCGCTATTTTGCGCCTCGCACTGTTTTGTGCAGTTGACACTCGCGCTATTTAGCGCGTCGCACGTTTTTGTGCTGTTTATCACTCGCGCTATTTTTTGCGTCGCACTGTTTTGTGCAGTTGACACTCGCGCTATTTTGCGCGTCGCTCTGTTTTGTGCAGTTGACACTCGCGCTATTTTGCGTGTCGCACTGTTTTGTGCAGTTGACAGTCGCGCTAGTTTGCGCGTCGCACGTTTTTGTGCAGTTTATCACTCGCGTTATTTTGCGCGTCGCTCTGTTTTGTGCAGTTGACACTCGCGCTATTTTGCGCGTCGCACTGTTTTGTGCAGTTGACACTCGCGCTATTTTGCGCGTCGTACTGTTTTTTGCAGTTGACACTCGCGCAATTTTGTGCGTCGCACGTTTTTGTGCAGTTTATCACACGCGCTATTTTGCGCCTCGCACTGTTTTGTGCAGTTGACACTCGCGCTATTTTGCGCGTCGCACTGTTTTGTGCAGTTGACGCTCGCTCTATTTTGCGCGTCGCACTGTTTTGTGCAGTTGACACTCGTGTTATTTTGGGCATCGTACGGTTTTGTGCAGTTGACACTCGCGCTATTTTGCGCGTCGTACTGTTTTGTGCAGTTGACACTCGCGCTATTTTGCGCCTAGCACTGTTTTGTGCAGTTGACACTCGCGCTATTTTGCGCCTCCCACTGTTTTGTGCAGTTGACACTCGCGCTATTTTGCGCGTCGCACGTTTTTGTGCAGTTTATCACTCGTGCTATTTTGTGCGTCGCACTGTTTTGTGCAGTTGACACTCGCGCTATTTTGCCCGTCGCTCTGTTTTGTGCAGTTGACACTCGCGCTATTTTGCGCCTCCCACTGTTTTGTGCAGTTGACACTCGCGCTATTTTGCGCGTCGCACTGTTCTGTGCAGTTGACACTCGCGCTATTTAGCGCGTCGCACGTTTTTGTGCAGTTTATCACTCGTGCTATTTTGTGCGTCGCACTGTTTTGTGCAGTTGACACTCGCGCTATTTTGCCCGTCGCTCTGTTTTGTGCAATTGACACTCGCGCTATTTTGCGCATCCCACTGTTTTGTGCAGTTGACACTCGCGCTATTTTGCGCGTCGCACTGTTCTGTGCAGTTGACACTCGCGCTATTTAGCGCGTCGCACGTTTTTGTACAGTTTATCACTCGCACTATTTTGTGCGTCGCACTGTTTTGTGCAGTTGACACTCGCGCTATTTTGCGCGTGGCACTGTTTTGTCCTGTTGACACTCGCGCTATTTTGCGCGTAGCACTGTTTTGTGCGGTTGACACTCGCGCTATTTTGCACGTCGCACGTTTTTGTGCAGTTTATCACACGCGCTATTTTGCGCCTCGCACTGTTTTGTGCAGTTGACACTCGCGCTATTTTGCGCCTCGCACTGTTTTGTGCAGTTGACACTCGCGCTATTTAGCGCGTCGCACGTTTTTGTGCTGTTTATCACTCGCGCTATTTTTTGCGTCGCACTGTTTTGTGCAGTTGACACTCGCGCTATTTTGCGCGTCGCTCTGTTTTGTGCAGTTGACACTCGCGCTATTTTGCGTGTCGCACTGTTTTGTGCAGTTGACAGTCGCGCTAGTTTGCGCGTCGCACGTTTTTGTGCAGTTTATCACTCGCGTTATTTTGCGCGTCGCTCTGTTTGGCGCAATTGACACTCGCGCTATTTTGCGCGTCGCATTGTTTTGTGCAGTTGACACTCGCGCTATTTTGCTCGTCGTACTGTTTTTTGCAGTTGACAGTCGCGCAATTTTGTGCGTCGCACGTTTTTGTGCAGTTTATCACTCGCGCTATTTTGCGCCTCGCACTGTTTTGTGCAGTTGACACTCGCGCTACTTTGCGCGTCGCACTGTTTTGTCCAGTTGACGCTCGCTCTATTTTGCGCGTCGCACTGTTTTGTGCAGTTGACACTCGTGTTATTTTGGGCATCGGACGGTTTTGTGCAGTTGACACTCGCGCTATTTTGCGCGTCGCACTGTTTTGTGCAGTTGACACTCGCGCTATTTTGCGCCTAGCACTGTTTTGTGCAGTTGACACTCGCGCTATTTTGCGCCTCCCACTGTTTTGTGCAGTTGACACTCGCGCTATTTTGCGCGTCGCACGTTTTTGTGCAGTTTATCACTCGTGCTATTTTGTGCGTCGCACTGTTTTGTGCAGTTGACACTCGCGCTATTTTGCCCGTCGCTCTGTTTTGTGCAGTTGACACTCGCGCTATTTTGCGCCTCCCACTGTTTTGTGCAGTTGACACTCGCGCTATTTTGCGCGTCGCACTGTTCTGTGCAGTTGACACTCGCGCCATTTAGCGCGTCGCACGTTTTTGTGCAGTTTATCACTCGTGCTATTTTGCGCGTCGCACTGTTTTGTGCAGTTGACACTCGCGCTATTTTGCCCGTCGCTCTGTTTTGTGCAGTTGACACTCGCGCTATTTTGCGCCTCGCACGTTTTTGTGCAGTTTATCACTCGCGCTATTTTGCGCCTCGGACTATTTTGTGCAGTTGACTATCGCGCTATTTTGGGCGTCGAACTGTTTTGTGCAGTTGACACTCGCGCTATTTTGCGCGTCGCACTGTTTTGTGCAGTTGACACTCGCGCTATTTTGCGCGTGGCACTGTTTTGTCCTGTTGACAATCGCGCTATTTTGCGCGTAGCACTGTTTTGTGCGGTTGACACTCGCGCTATTTTGCACGTCGCACGTTTTTGTGCAGTTTATCACACGCGCTATTTTGCGCCTCGCACTGTTTTGTGCAGTTGACACTCGCGCTATTTTGCGCCTCGCACGTTTTTGTGCAGTTTATCACTCGCGCTATTTTGCGCGTCGCACGTTTTTGTGCAGTTTATCACTCGCGTTATTTTGCGCGTCGCACTGTTTTGTGCAGTTGACACTCGCGCTATTTTGCGCGTCGCACTGTTTTGTGCAGTTGACACTCGCGCTATTTTGCGCGTCGCACTGTTTTGTGCAGTTGACGCTCGCGCTAGTTTGCGCGTCGCACGTTTTTGTGCAGTTTATCACTCGCGTTATTTTGCGCGTCGCTCTGTTTTGTGCAGTTGACACTCGCGCTATTTTGCGCGTCGCACTGTTTTGTGCAGTTGACACTCGCGCTATTTTGCGCGTCGTACTGTTTTTTGCAGTTGACACTCGCGCAATTTTGTGCGTCGCACGTTTTTGTGCAGTTTATCACTCGCGCAATTTTGCGCCTTGCACTGTTTTGTGCAGTTGACACTCGCGCTATTTTGCGCGTCGCACTGTTTTGTGCAGTTGACGCTCGCTCTATTTTGCGCGTCGCACTGTTTTGTGCAGTTGACACTCCTGTTATTTTGGGCATCGTACGGTTTTGTGCAGTTGACACTCGCGCAATTTTGCGCGTCGCACTGTTTTGTGCAGTTGACCCTCGCGCTATTTTGCGCCTAGCACCGTTTTGTGCAGTTGACACTCGCGCTATTTTGCGCCTCCCACTATTTTGTGCAGTTGACACTCGCGCTATTTTGCGCGTCGAACGTTTTTGTGCAGTTTATCACTCGTGCTATTTTGTGCGTCGCACTATTTTGTGCAGTTGACACTCGCGCTATTTTGCCCGTCGCTCTGTTTTGTGCAGTTGACACTCGCGCTATTTTGCGCGTCGCTCTGTTTTGTGCAGTTGACACTCGCGCTATTTTGTGCGTCGCACTGTTTTGTGCAGTTGACACTCGCGCTATTTTGCGCGTCGCACTGTTTTGTGCAGTTGACACTCGCGCTATTTAGCGCGTCGCACGTTTTTGTGCAGTTTATCACTCGCGCTATTTTGTGCGTCGCACTGTTTTGTGCAGTTGACACTCGCGCTATTTTGCGCGTCGCTCTGTTTTGTGCAGTTGACACTCGCGCTATTTTGCGCGTCGCACTGTTTTGTGCAGTTGACACTCGCGCTATTTTGCGCGTCGCACATTTTTGTGCAGTTTATCACTCGCGCTACTTTGTGCCTCGCACTGTTTTGTGCAGTTGACACTCGCGCCATTTTGCGCGTCGCACTGTTTTGTGCAGTTGACACTCGCGCTATTTTGCGCCTCGCACTGTTTTGTGCAGTTGACACTCGCGCTATTTTGCGCGTCGCACTGTTTTGTGCAGTTGACACTCGCGCTATTTTGCGCCTCGCACTGTTTTGTGCAGTTGACACTCGCGCTATTTAGCGCGTCGCACGTTTGTGCGTTACACTCGCGCTATTTTTTGCGTCGCACTGTTTTGTGCAGTCACACTCGCGCTATTTTTGCGTGTCGCTCTGTTTTGTGCAGTTGACACTCGCGCTATTTTGCGTGTCGCACTGTTTTGTGCAGTTGACAGTCGCGCTAGTTTGCGCGTCGCACGTTTTTGTGCAGTTTATCACTCGCGTTATTTTGCG
>JAPPVO010001146.1:0-19261 GCA_030407325.1 Camellia japonica | reverse complement strand
GTCCAGAAAAAATTGTAAGTTTGTTATTATAATCTAACGAAAATCACAGAGAAAATTATAAGTGTATATGGACATATTATTAGAAGTTTCTAATGCAGATAGAATCTGAGAAAGTGAATGTAAGTTCATAAATTTCTCTGGACTTTTATTTGTAGTTCAGAGAAAATTATAAGTTTGTTACTCACTTTCAGTTTGTAGTTCAAAGAAAATTATATGTTTGTAGAAGATGAATAGAAGTTTTTGTTTCTCTAAGCAAAAGTTATTTTTTGTATTTTTTCTTTCAGTTTAGATGGACAATGCAGTATTTTTTATTATCTTGAAGGTGTATATAAGTTTGTAAATTTCTCTGGATTTTTCTATGAGTGCAATATTGCAGAATGACGCATAGAAAATTGTTAGCTTGTAGTGAGGTGAAAATCACAGAGAAGCCTACAATTTTATAACAGATATTCTGTGTGATTTTTTTCTATGATTGTGTTTAATAGTTAGCAGTAAATTTCTCTGTGATTCTCTTTGGATTCATTAAGTTTATGTGATTTTGTTTTTTGTTATATTGAAGGTGAATATAAGTTTGTAGATGTCTTTGGACTTTTATTTTAAGTCCAGAGAAAATTATAATTTTTAGAAATTTCTCTGGACTTTTATGTTGTTCTTGCGAAGTGTTTTTATGTTAAACAGATTATTTTTCTTGTTTTTTCTTTTAGTTTCAATGGACAGTGCAGTGTTGTTGCTGTGCAAATATGGGAATTATACTATTGTCATTAATGTTTTATGCGAATTGAATTTTGAGGAATTGGTTGGCATTTTGTGTAAAACATGGGAGAATTTGAAACCTGAGACTATGTGTATTTCATATTTTATTGTGGGCCATCCGAATTGTATGGTTCGAAATAATATTGATTTTCTGAATATGTTGAGGGTTGTTTGTGCACGCGGTGTTGATATAGTTGATGTTTCAGTTACTAGATGTAGTACTTCTGATGAAGAGGATGAAGTGGGGTCTAATTGGGTAGATGTTGTGGATGGTGAGTGTGATAGGCTGGTGGATATTGAAAGGAATTCACTCTCTAAGTTTTGTTCTCACCAAGAAAAGGTGTTATTGTCAGCTGGTTGGCGAAATAATATTACGAGTGTTGGACAAAAGTTTGAGGGTGGTGTGATTGAGTTCCGTACTTTTTTATGCAAGTATGCTATTGAGGTTGGTTTTCAGTTTACATATGTTAAAAATGACAAGCTGAGGGTTACGGCAGAATGTGCATATAAGGAATCAAGGGGATGTATGTGGCGTGTACATGCTTTAGTTGAAAAAACAAATGGGTTCTTCTACATAAGGACTTTGAACAATGAACATACGTGTGGTGTGGCGGTTCGTACGAGTAAACATGCTAGGATGACTTCCAGCTTAGTTTCTAGGCTGATAGTTGAAGAGGTAAGTGCAAAACCTTTGACTCGTCTGGTGCATGTTGTCAAAGAAATGAAAGACAAGTATGGGGTCTCAATCAGTTATAACTGTGGTTGGTTGGGTGTTAAAAAAGCAAAATGTAGTACATATGGGGATTCTTGTTTGTCATTTGATCAATTACGGTGGTATTTTGATGAGGCATTGAAGAACAATCCAGGTAGTCATTTTGAGTTAGATTTTGAAGATAACAAGCGTTTCAAAAGAATGTTTGTGGCTTTTCATGCATGCATTGCTGGTTTCAAATATTGTCGGTCATTGCTTTTTCTTGATGGAACATTTTTTAAAGGACGATACAAAGGATTTATGCTTGCTGCAACGGGGAAAGATGGGAATGAAGGTAATTGTAAATATATCTAATTTTATCTAAGTATGTGAATTTTCTATACATGTAGGAATTAAGTGAATGTGATTTTTCTCTGACACTTTGAATTTTTTCTGGTTTTGGCCACTGTGTGGGTTTTTTATGGTTGTGGCCACTGTGAGATTTTTCACTGGATTTTGGTCAATATGTGAATTTTCTCTGGATGTTGTCATTGTGTGAATTATATCTGTAGGTGGTCACTAAGTGAATTTTCTCTGGATATTCTGATTGTGTGAATTTTCTCTATAGTTGGTCACTAAGTCAATTTTTTCTGGATGTTGCCAATGTGTGAATTTTCTCTGGAGTTGGGCACTAAGTGAATTTTCTCTAGATGTTGGCAGTGTCAAATTTCTCTGGTTGTTTATTGTTCTAATTTTCTCTACATGTGTATAGCTAATATGCTTGTTCCTTTTGTTTTGTAGGTTTTTTTCCTGTAACTTTTGCTGTTGTTGATGCTGAGAATAAAGACAATTGGTGTTGGTTTTTTGAACATTTATGTGGAGTATTGGGATCAGAAAGGGTGATAAGTTTCATATCAGATCGACATTGTGGTATTGTGGAGGGAATTGCTAGGTTTTTCCCTAACTGCTTTCATGGATTTTGTCTTGAACATCTAAAGAGAAATTTGAGGATAAGTTGTCATGTGAAAACACAAATTTGGTTAGGGAGACGATTGTGTCCAAGTTTTCAAAATGTGCATATGCGCCAACAAAGCATCATTTCATTTTAAGTTAAATGAATTAAAAAGTGAGGGAGGAGAAATGTAGTGTTTTCTTGATAAGTTTACCATATGAAAATGAATGGAGTGATGCATATTTTGCGGGGAAACGTTATGGTGAGATGTATTCAAATGTTGCTGAGTCATTCAATTCATGGATACGAGAGCTCGGCACTTGCCAATAACAAATTTGGTGGACATGATACGGTTGCAAATCTGAATATGAGGTCTGATAGGAGGCTGCTCTCTAGTAAATGAATAAAGTTCTGTGTCCTCGTATGGATAGTGTATTGGAGAAGTCTTTTTTGGATGGGAGGACATGGAATGTGAGTTCATCATCTGATAATGTCTTTGAAGTGCATTTGTTTCCTTCGGTTATGGTTGATCTTGGGTTGAGAACTTGTTCATGTCGAAAATGGGAAAAAATGGGTATCCATGTCAACATGCTGTTGTTGCAATTTTTAGGAGTGGAAGAATTTGAATTCATTTGTTGAACCATTTTTTCATGCTGATATGTATCGTCAAGCGTACTCGTTTTCAATTGGCTCAGTTCCAACTGTTGAAAAACCTTTATGTAGCATTGAAGATGCTATGATTTTACCTCCATTGAGCAAGAGACCAGCTGGGAGGCCGAAGAAGAACAAAATTGCTTCTACTGGAGAGTTTAAAAGGGTGATTAAGTGTAGTCGGTGTGAGAGTAGTGGTCACCATAATAAGAGAACATGTAAGGAACCTTTGTTAAATAGTTGAGGATAATACATTTTATTGATTGAATAATACATTTGATGATTACTTTGTGCATTTTGTTTTGTGAAATGTATTTTTTTAGACAGTGTATATAATAATATCAATCAAATTCATCCAGAGAAATTTTCCAATATCAGTTAAAGTGTGCATTGTGTTTGTTAATATATACTATAGGTAGTGGGTTTGTAATACCTGTCAAATTCATCTAGAGAAATTTTGCTATGGCAGAGAAAATTCTCTGTGTATTGTGTTTTGAAACTTCAAATTCATCTATATAAATTTGACAATGGCAGAGAAAAGTACTGTGTGGATTGTGTTTTTTAAATTTGATAATTGTTTTGTACTAACACAGTGCATTATAGATTGCATGATCATATAGGCACCTTTTTTGGCACGATACGAGTTAAATTTCTCTATGAATTTCTAGTAACTTCATATCAGTCATTTCAATAAATGTGCACACCAGACAGAGCATACACTAAGAAACAAAATTAAGCTCTTTTGAAATTTCTCTGAGTTGAGAATTTCTCTGGACCAGGGAAGAATTTATCTAGAATCACTTCAACTCAGAAATTTTTCTCAAAGCCAGAGAAATTTTCCTCACTAACCCAGAGAAATTCCCCTTCTCCAAATCACTGAACCCAGAGAAATTCACAACTCAGAAATTTCATTTTCTGTCACCATTCGAATCCGTCAATATCCGGAGAAATTTTCCACTATCAGAAAAAATTATCTAGGCATTGTGTTTTGAAATTTCAAATTCCAGTAGCAGATAAAATTACTGTACGCTTTGTGTTTTATTGAGTTTGATGATTGTTTTGTACCAACACAAAGTATTATAGATTACATGATCATATAGGCATCCCCTTGGGAAGATACAAGTTAAATTTCTCTGTGAATTTGTGGTAATATGATACCAGAGAAATTTCTGCAAATAATTTTCTCTGTGTCGATTGTGTTGACAATCACAATAAAAAAATATATATATTTAACCATCGATAGGTATGAAATTTACATTAGTCGAAACAAAAAAAAAATGAAATTTACATTAGTCAAGAAAGGATATATACATATAAGTCAAGCATCATCATTCCTTCAATGTGTCAACAAAAAACTGAATGCTTAATACTGTATAGATATATACATATATATGAGACAATTTTCTCTGTCTGGATATGTACATTGTCTTCTTTTCACTAGTTTCACTATTACATTTTTGGTTCTTGTTTTGGAGGTATTTCAATTGGTTCAGTCCATGACTGGCCAACTTCGGTCACAAATCTCTCTATGAGTTCTGCCCTCATCAACCTATCTTTTGTGTGGACAATTTGGAGCTGATAGGTTCATGCTTGCTATATTGTTTCATTATATAAGCAGACAAGAGGCCACAATCCAGACTGCATACAAATTATAGGTATGGTTAGTTTTAAGAAACATGCAAATCAGATTATCTTATTTATAGATGTATGAAACTTACGAATCACTTTCTTGTTGTGGAGCATTGTTGATATACTCAAAGTCGTAACTTGTGTTTTGTGAGTTTATCAATTTGAAAGAGGGTTGTGGTTGAGCCTCTCTTTCAAGGCAAGCTTTCAAAAAATTCTCCACATAATCTTGCTGCAAAAAAATAATTTTTAAATAACAGAGAAATTTACAGACAAATCAATGGGATTCTATGAAAATTATCATCACATAAAGATTATGATGGATCAGAGAAATTTACACTCGTTACAAATTGTTTTGCATCTTTGACATATTTGTCTTCTGCATCATCCCTCATTGGCCTCAGTGAGTTGTAGAACCTCCATAAATTGTCTTGTTTCTCCAAGACAAGCAAGGTCCAGTGATTTCCATGTGTGGACTTCTCATTACCTCCAGTATTTATTAGGAAATGGAGGAACTACAGGTTCCTCCATGCTGTTTCAATATGCTTGTCAAATAAGGACACTCGAAAAGATTGATTTTCTGTCATCTTGATGAAATTCTGTGTTCAGAGAAAATCAAAAAATGGTTTTGTTATGAGAAAGTTGAAATGACAGGAATTTAAGAAATATACATAGAGAAATTTTAAATGCACACAACTAGCTAGAGAAAATTAGAATAGTGACACAATTGGCTTCAAGAAGTATCTTAAGAAGAGAAAGTAGTAAGTAAATTCCAGAGAAAATCAAATAAAATAGTAGTAACATACTAAGCTCATGGATGTGAAAAAAAATGAGGTTGGTTGTTGTCTTTCTCTCATTTGGTCAGCCAAAAGGATCTCTCCATAGTCATCAATGACCTGAAAAATATGATTTATAATTGTAATATTAGTTTATAAAGGCTGATGGAACATTGCAGAGAAATTTTGATGAAAGGGAAAGACTTACATTGTTGGCAATTTCTTTTTGCTTTATTAGGTTTCCAATGTCTTCGAAGGTAATGAGATTCAACTCACTTATCCAAATTAAAGCCCTACAAGATGACAAAGAAGGGATTTAATTGTTGTTAATGCAATATAAGTTTGTAATTTTTTGTTTGTTATTTTCTATGTTGTTTGTTGTACTTACTCAAGTCTAGACACATTAGATATGTGATGCAAGATGTCTTTTACATGATCTTTTATCAATCTTGAAATTGGAAGAGTTTGTGGAAAGACCCAATATTTTCTGATGTTTATAGGTTGAGGCAAGACGTACGCATCAACATCAAGCACTTCTTTGCCCTTTGTGCTTTGCTCAGCTTGCTTTGCAGCTTGTTTTGAAGCTCTAGTCACTTTCGCAACTTTGGGATATTGAAATTTTGGATCGTGCTGCTTTTCCTTCCTTTCTTTTGCCTTTAAATTTTTTATCATTGACGTCGGATCTTTTTTTACTGTAGATAGTGAAAATATTAGTAAAAGTGAAATTTCTCTGAAGTAACAAATGATATTTCAATATGTAAATTTATTTGATTCAATATTTTCCAGTTACCGTAGACTTTTGTCTTTTGTTTCAGTTATTCTTTGTGTGCCATTTGTTCTTGTTGGGTTGTTGGTTGTTGTTCCACTTGCATTCCAACTATACACAGTGAAAATCAAACAAGCCCCAAAAATGGAATAAGAAAATAGATAGAGAAAATGAAATGAGTAGTAGAAATCAATAGAAATAAGCGGTAGAAACGAATGTGTTCAGAGAAATATAACTTCCAGAGAAAATTACCAATGACATAGAAAATTATAATAAATAGAAATTTCTCTGAGTTATGTTGACGCAAGGACATAACTTTTTGTGGCTCAAGTTTTTCACTGACCTTGTGGTTGAAGTTGTATTGGTGTTCGGTATGGTTGTGTTGCTAGTTGGACGGATAGTTCTTGAACTTGTTCATGCAATTTAGCATTTTCAGTTTCAAGCTCCGAATTTGAATACCTCAAGTGTTGAATTGTTTTGTATCGTCTTCTTTTTCAACCTCCAATATCTTTAGTTTCATTTGGATTGTGCTTTCTTTTTCTTGAAGTTCTGAGTTAAGTGATGTCAGGGTTCTTATTGCAATATCATTTTTAGCAAGTAATTCCATCTAATTTCTCTCTTTTTCTTTTTTAGATTGAGAAAGTGCCTTCAGTCTTTAACATAGATCAGCAATTTGGGCATCCTTTGATTCCTCAGATTGTTGAGGCTGATGCATTGTTGAGCCAGAAATGCTATCACGTTATTGGTCCATCGGCTCATTAGGTTCTTTTCATCACTTTCCTCCTTGTTTTCTTATTGCTGTTCATCTTCTTCTTCATTGTCTTCTTCTTTCTGTTCATTTTGTTCTTTGTCTTCTGCTTCTATTTCTTCACTTTCTTCTCTGGATTCTTCTTCTCCATTGCTTGCTTGATTTTCTTGTCCATTGCTGGCTTCATATTCTTCTATGTTGCCTCCTGGCTTCATATTCTTCTATGTTGCCTTCTTCTTCATTCCCTCATTCTTCAGATGGATCTTGTAATGTCTCCTTGAATTTGACAATTGTTTTTTTTTATTCTTTCTTTGTCTTTTTACCAAGGCAGAACTCCTCTGATGGGTTTTTGACTAGCTGCTTGTTATCTATCTGTAATAGGAGACTCTTTTATTAGAGAAATGTTACAAAATTCACTGAGAAGAAAAAATTCAAATAAGGAAAATAAAATTCATCTAAGTGATACTAATGGGAAACAAACTTCAGAGAAAATTGTATGGGCCAGAGAAAATTAGAGACAAGGAGTTAATTTTATGAGGCAGAGAAAATTATGAAACAAACAACATAACTTAGATATCAGAGAAAATCAATCAAGGCATATAAGTTAATGTTTGACTATAATTGTGTCAGAGAAATTTGGATTCCAGAGAAAATTCATTAGAAGGGTAGAAATAAAGAGTGTTTATCAAAGATGTAAGGCATATAAGTTATGGGCAGAGAAAATTACACATAAGGAGATAAAATTTTATGGGCTAGAGAAAATTATGAAACAACCAACATAATTCAGATATTAGAAAAAATCAATCAGGGCATATAAGTTAATGTGTTATAATTGTGGTCAAAGAAATTTGGATGGCAGAGAAAATTGATTACAATGGCAGAAATAGACCAGTGGTAACCAAAAAAGAAAACATAAATTGATAGTTCAGAGAAAATTGATCTTAATCAATTAATGCACAAGGAGGGAAACAAAGCAATGGTCAAGAGAAATTTTGGAATTTCATTGAGATTTCAGTAGCGATAGGAATCTAACCTGTCGAGGTGCAAGAGAGTGGACTGGTGTCTTCTGCAGCTGTTTCGTCAAGGTTTGTAGGTTCCATTTGGCACATCTTGGGAAGTTAGTTGTGTTACTGTCTTCCGAGTCAATGATAGTTGCATGTTCACATAGCCAATACTGTGATGAAAATTAAAGTAAATAAAATTTTCTAAACGCACAAATTTGTAAGTATGATAACTGCAAATTTGAATAGATATTATACTTACCAGCAATGCAATGACACACCCCATAACTTTTTCTGGAGTTTTGTGCAATGCCATGATAGAATCAATCAATGTTGATGTGATTGCTTCTAACCAATCATACTATTTCATTGATTCAAGAGGTTCCACATACTTTATAAAAACCCACCCTATTGAATTCCCACTTGTTACAAAAAATAGGGTGAGACACAAGTACAATGTAACAATAATTGCTACATCTTTGAAGTCAGTTGGTTGCTTGCCTTTCATTGCTTTGACCAAGGCATTTTTAAGAAGAGGACCAGTGAGCCTTGTGTCATTTTGGAATCTTCTCCTTAGGAATGCAGATTTTGGCTTTTTAGAGTATCTTAATAACATGGCTCATTTACCTCCTTCCAAACCAAAAATCAAGGTCATGTCATTTGTTGTAAAGGTCAGGTTCTTCTTACCAACTGTGAATGCTTTTGTTTTTTTCATTGTAACATTGGATTATGGCAACTATATCATCATTGGATTTCCTAGATTTCTTTGGATCCATCCTTCCAGTGGTTAGAGCTTGGATCAAATACCAGAATGGGGTCTTTTGAAGCTCTACAAGTTGTTTTGAATTGAATTTAAGTGTTTGAAAAAAGGAGACAACAGATGAGAGGTTGGATCGGAATTGAATGCTGTAGTGAGCTCTCTTTCTGTGGAGTTTAACAGGTTTTTTTCCCCTTGAGCTTGAGTCTTTTGAAGTTGGGATACTCATCTGGATGCTAGTTGCTTCATCACCCTGGACTTGTGTGTTTTGGCGAGGAGTTTGTGGTGTTTTGCTATTATAGCGATCCCGGTTTTCCCTTCATTGTAATTGTATTTCGGACTCGGTTCTGTGGATGTGTTGTTGTCTTATTCTCGTTTCCATCCTTTACTCTTTGTATATGAGTCTTGGGTCGTGTTGGGCAGGTTTGAAACAGGTTGGGTGTGTTTGGAAAAACAAGTTGGTTGTGGTCGGAAACCAAGGGTTAGTGTCCATTAAATTTTCATAATGGTCCATTTAATGCCAACTAGTGTTCATTTAATCCAACTAGTGTCCATTTAATGCTAACTAGTGTCTTTTCATAATCTAACTAGTGTTTATTAGTGGGCTTTAATGAACCAATAAATCCTAACTTGACCTTTCAATTCCAACCACTGGGCTTCTATGCCATGTTACACCAAATTTGCCTATAAATATCATCATTCCCTAGCATGGCAAACACTAGTAACACTCTCACACACACACATTCGACTAAAGGAGAGGAAGGAGAACAAGAGAGAAATCTTGAGAGGAAGAGGAAGGGATCGCTTGCTCTTCATTTTGATTTGAAAATTATTGGGTTTGGTGCACCTTCGAAATCCTTCATCTTCTCCATTTGGTCTCTCCATTTGAGGTAGGGGTAACTACTCATTTTTATGATCTTTGACATAAACTTTTGGTCATTTTGATTTAATATTGAAGTTGGGTGATTTTGGGTGTTAGGGTTTCAACTTGAATAAAGAGGGGTTTTGCTATTTTGACCAATATATGTATATCTTGGGTCTTAAAATGAGCTTATTGATTGTTGTAGACACTGCATGATGATTAGGTGAATTAAAACTAATCGGTTGAATATGTCATTGAATATGACAGTTGGAATAATACATCGAATTTGTGTATTGGTTGATCGTGTATATGATAAGTGTTTATATACATTGTATTGTGTGAGAGGAGATAGGGGATGTACTCCACGGTTTGGGAGAAGATAGGGGATGGACTCCTAAACCGGATTTTATTTAGAAGGAGATAGGGGATAGACTCCATTGATACAGCAAATCTGTGTATCATTTATAAAATATGAAGTGTTTTAATATGAGTTGTTAACTCATGTGAATTGTGAAGTATGGAAGTGTTTTATTATGAGTTATAATCTCATTTAAATTGTTGATATTGGAAAGGATCATGGACATACTTGTCATGGATTTGGATTGTGCTGTATGTTGGTTTATATGAGTTAAACATTTATCAAAATGCTAATGTTTTAGTTATTGCTCATATTATGTTTAGCATATCTCTACTGGGCGTTGGCTCACCCTATATGGGACATCATTTTCAGGTCCAGGTGATATGCCGCCTCTAAGGATGTAGCTTGGGAGGTTGTCGAAGCTGAAGGCTTCCTTTTTGTGATTATTTTGTGTGTTACATGTAAATCAAGCCAAGGGCTTATTTTGCGTGAGTTAGTACTCTCTTCTTTGTAACCAAGTGTTGGCTTGGAAAGGTGTAAGCCCGTAGGGCAATTTACTTTTGATGTCAACATATAATACTTTTGTAATGAATACTCTGATAAATAGAAATATGCTTTATCCTCTTATGTCTATGCATGTCAAGAATGTGGGTTTATATTGTATTATTTTGAGGGCGTTACACTGCTGGTTTTTGAGCTTAGATCATAAGAAGACTGAGAGAGTTGTTCTTTCATGCTTGGTGTTTCTAGTGTTTTGCTGCTTGTTTTTTATCTTAGCCCATAAGAAGACTGAGAGAGTTTCTGTTTTTTGCTTGGTGTTTCCGGTGTTTCACTGCTTTTACGTTTTGCCATTTCTAGACAATGATTAAAACATAAAGATGTCAACATTAAATCCCAGAGAAAATTGAACATGCCAGAGAAAATTGGACATGTTAGAGAAAATTACAGATAAGGGAGAAAATTACAGATAAGAGAAAATTGGAGATGTTAGAGAACATTACAGATTAGGGAAAATTACAGAAAATTGGACATGCCAGAGAAAATTGGATATTAAAAATTAAATGTCAGAGAAAATCAACAAAGCATCATAAACATGGGAGAGAAATTTTCAATAATTGTTAAAATTACATATAGAAGTAAACATACCAGAGAAAATGAATGATAGAAAAAAGTAAACATGGCAAGCCAAAGAAAATTTCCATTCCACAATTAGCAAGATAAAATAAACAAAGTAATGTAAACATGCCACTAAAAATTACACCACATTGAAACCAAGAATTGAACAAAATAAACATACCAGAGAAAAATATACATTCCGGAGAAAATTACACATTATTGAGGAAATTTCCATTCCAGAGAAAATTTCAATTCATAATATTAAAATGCTAGAGAAATTTATATACACAACCAGAGAAAATTAACCATGATAGAGACACACAAGGGAGGAAAGTGGTGTGATGTGGTCAGAGAAAATTATAAATACCAGAGAAACTTAGACAGGCAAGAGAGTAATAGACATTCCAGAGAAAAATACATATTCCAGAGAAATTTACAAAGCAGAGAAATTCATAGACAAAATCACATAAACATGTTCAAGAATAATATCAAAATACAGAGAAATAACTTTTTCTCAAAATACACATGGCAGAGAAAATTCAAAGAAGAAACATTCATTCCAGTCCATAATATTAAAATTCCAGAGAAAATTAAACATGATAGAGACACACAAGGGAGGAAAGTGATGTGATGTGGTCAGAGAAAATTATAAATACCAGAGAAACTTAGACAGAGGCAAGAGAGTAATAGACATTCCAGAGAAAGATAGACATTCCAATTAAAAATACATATTACAGAGAAATTTACAAAGTAGGGAAATTTATAGACAAAATTACAGAAACATGTTCAAGAATAAGATAAAAACACAGAAAATTACTTTTTTCAAAATAAACATGCCAGAGAAAATTGAAAGAAGAAACATACATCAAGCAAAAATCAGAGAAATTCAAATGCCAGAGAAATTTACAGATAAAATCACACAAACATGTTCAAGAATAAGTTCAAAACACACAGAAATAACTTTTTTCCAAATTTAGGTAGCTTTTTATTACGAAATTGAAACCCTAATTTATGGAAGATTAATATAAAATGCTATTAACTGTGTTTCTAGAGAAAAACTAGTTGTATTGTAGAAAAACTTACCAGAGTTAGGATGAAACTTGAATGACGAGTTGATATGGCCTGAGGTGAAGATGCGACGTGACGAAGATGGACTGAGATGACGATGAGCAGTGAAAATGAAGCTCTAACGAAGGTCAGAGAAATTTGTGAGGAAGGAATGTGAATGATTTTTGCAGAAGATAACGAAGCACTAATGTCGATGGTGAAGATGATGTTGAAACCCTAATTCTGTCGTTCTCCTGTTCGTGAAGATGCTGGATGCTTGGAATGGAACTCAGACGTCGGAATGAGTTTCGTTTCTGTGTTGATTTTGGCAAGGGTATTTTGGTCCACAAAATAATTAAAAACGCGCGCCAAGTTGTTCAGGGACCTGATGCATCACTATTTTTTTGGGTGTCCTTTATCCTCTAAATTATTATTATTAGGGACCTTAAAAAAAATTCCCTCTTTTTTTAATGTTAAATTGCCTTTTTTCTTCTTTTTATTTTTCCGTGCATTATTTAATACCTAATATCAATTCTATATTATAGATTTGTCATTTAAATTTTATAGTGATTCTATATATGAAATTATACTTCATTTCCTATATTATTTTATATAATCACTGCTCAAGTTACTTTTTCAATTGTTGAACAGTAAGTTCTTTTATGTTTTAATATCATGTTACAGATAATTAATCACTTCACACACTGAGATGTATCTATCATTTGGATGTTTTCATTATTTTTTCTTTTTGGATTTAAATGTTTTTATGTAATTCTTTCTTCGTTAGTCGTTGTTGAATTTATTTTATATAGTTGATAGTTTAATATAACTAAGGATGTTTATTTTACAATCTTATAATTTAATATATATATATATATATATCATATAAAATTATTATATGATAATCCAACTACAACATATTTATATTTAAATTTTTTAATAAATTTTATATAATTTCTATTTCTACAAATTTTTATTTTCCAAATGAATATAAAAGAAAATTAAATAGTTAGAATTACTTTTAATTTTACGGTACTAATTCTTCTTCTAATTTAAGTATTATTTTTAATATCAAAATGAGTATTTATTTTATTATTTTATAATTTAATATATATCATACAAAATTAGTATATGATAATTATACTTTTATAATACGATAAGACTAAAATTATTAAAATACTCAATATTTAATAAAATTAATATATATATTATATAAGTATTCAAGTAACAATTTCATAAAACGATAACGCCAATATTATCAAAATAAATAATTAAAATCATACTTTAATTTAAATTTAAATTATTCTTTTATAACACACATTGTATAGTTAAATATTTTTTGAATTAAAAAAATAGCACATGCATTGTACGAGTCAACTGTAAGTATTACATATGAATTTTTGATTTGTTAAAAATATTAACGTGGCACCATTTGGTACTCAAGATTGGTCTCTCCAATTATTCAATCTCTAAGCCATACACATTGCTTGAGATTGTTTCACATTTACATTCTGTGGGGACTTGAATCATGTCTTTAAAAGGCCCCTCGCATATATCTCATTGTTTCATCCGGGAGAAAAAAAAATAAAATATGGGATCATCCTCGTACCTCTCCATGTCCCTATGTTGGCTCTGCTTTTTCCTAGTCCAGTGTTCTAATCTTATTAAAGTGATTAACTCTTCCTCTTCTATGCAACCACTACTATGCAATGAAGATGAGAGAACTGCTTTGTTACTCTTCGAGCAGAGCTTTTCAATTGAGAAATTTGCTTCTGTTATGCTTTATGCTTACCCAAAGGTTGCATCGTGGAAGCTCGATGGAGAAAATAGTGATTGTTGCTTGTGGGATGGCGTTGAGTGCGACAAGGACTCTGGCCATGTGATTAGCCTCAACCTCAATAGCAGTTTTCTCTACGGCTCTATCAACTCAAGTAGCAGCCTGTTCAACCTTGTTCACCTTCAGAGGCTTAACCTCGGTGACAACCACTTCAATGATTCTAAAATCCCATCTGCAATTAGCAAGCTCTCGAGGCTGACAAGTCTCAACCTCTTCGCTTCAAGATTTTCTGGCCAAATCCCATCAGAAGTCCTAGGATTGTCCAAGTTGACTACGCTTGTGTTGTCATATAATCCAGTGAAGCTCCACAAGCCCGGTTTCAGTAGCTTAGTTGAGAACTTAACTAGCTTACAAACGCTGCATCTTGTTGAGGTGGACATATCTTCTGCAATGCCTCATACTTTGGCCAATTTGTCTTCTTTGACATCACTCATTCTCACAAATTGTGGGTTGTATGGTCAATTCCCAATAGATATATTCCACCTAAATAAGCTGCAAGTTCTTGTTGTGCGTGACAATCAAAATCTCACCGGTTATTTGCCTGAATTTAACCGAAGTATTCCTCTCGAGGAATTGAGACTTGCTTCCTGGAATTTTTCAGGTAACCTACCTTATTCAATTGGGAATCTTAACTCCTTGATTGTGTTAGATTTCAGTGGATGTGAGTTCTCTGGCTCCATTCCAGCATCGATAGGCAATTTGACTGAGCTCACCCATGTTCTCCTTTTCTCTAATAAGTTTACAGGTCAGATTCCTTCTATGGCAAGCCTATCACAACTCACTTATCTATCACTTGCCTACAATAAGTTCGACAGAGGTACTCTGCCTTGGCTTGGAAAGCTAGCTAAACTCACTGAATTATACCTTACTGAAATCAATCTTAATGGTTCCGTCCTATTGTCTCTGGCAAACCTAACTCACCTCTTAATTGCAGTCCTTAACTCCAATCATTTAACCGGTCAAATTCCATCTCAGCTTATGAATCAATCCCAATTACAAGGGATTGACCTTAAATACAATCAATTGCAAGGCCCAATTCCAAGTTCATTCTCTCGCCTCACAAATCTTCGATTCCTTGATCTTTCTTTCAATAGACTCAGTGGCACGGTGGAGCTTGAAATTTTTTATCAGCTAAAAAATCTCACTCAACTCCAACTATCTGAAAACAAGTCAACTGTGACGACCAAAAACACCACTAACACAACTCTGCCAAAGTTGAGGGTTTTAGATTTGCGTTCATGCAGCTTGAGGAAATTCTCAATTCCATCACTATCCATTTATTCTTATGATGTCTCAAACAACAAATTGAGTGGAGAAATTCCAGCAGAGTTTTGCAGTGCAACTTCCCTAAACTGGCTCGATTTGTCTGACAACAACCTGGGTGGGAAAATTCCTCCATGTCTGGGCAACCTTAGCAAATCTCTGTCTGTTTTGAATTTAAGAGGCAACAACATTCAAGGGACCATTCCTCAAACATTCCAACAAGGTAACACACTGAGGATGATCGACTTGAGTCAAAACCAATTACAAGGGAAGATGCCAAGATCATTGGCAAGTTGTACCATGCTTGAGATTCTCAATCTCGGGAATAATCAGATTGAGGACACTTTCCCCTTTTGGTTGGGAGCTCTTCCAAGGTTACAAGTTCTCGTTTTGCGATCCAACAGATTCTATGGTGCAATAGGGAGTCCGAAATCCAATTTAGAATTCCCACATTTGCACATTATTGACCTCTCTTACAATGTTTTCGCAGGTGATTTGCTGCTAGACTACTTCCAAACTTGGAAAGCAATGACAATAGTCGAGGTGGGCCGGCTAACATACATGCATGCCAACATAAGTTACCTAACTCGGAAGCGTCAATGGAATTACAGCTATGAGTACTCGTTGACCATGACGAACAAAGGCATCCAAACGGAGTATGACAAGATTCAAACTCCCTTCAATGCCATTGATCTCTCAAGCAACAAATTTGGAGGGGAAATTCCAGAATTCATTGGATATCTCAGAGGGCTTCAGTTGCTCAACCTGTCGAACAATGCTCTTGTTGGTTCCATCCCCTCATCTTTAGGAAACCTGACAAATCTTGAATCACTCGACCTTTCTCAAAACAAGCTCTCCGGAGAGATCCCTCAGCAACTAACGCTACTCACTTTCCTTTCATTTTTCAATGTCTCGCATAACCATCTCACTGGGCGCATACCAAATGGGAAACAATTCAATACATTTGACCACAACTCCTTTGAGGGAAACTTAGGATTGTGTGGAAACCCTTTGTCGAAGAAATGTGGAGACTCAGAGTCATCTCCTCCACTACCACCTTCATTCTTTGAACAAAATGAAGATTCAGAGTTCCCAAGTAAGATTGATTGGATTATCATATGTATGGGTTTTGGAAGTGGGCTTGTGGTTGGTGTGGTTATTGGATACACCTTGACCACAAGGAAACATGAATGGTTTGTCAAAACTTTCGGAAGGAGGCAACAGAAATGGAGACATGAGTGGAAGAGAGAATAAAGAAATGAATGTTACAAGCTTGGTTTCCTTCTAGGAAGTAAATCTTTGCAAATGTTTGCTTTAATCCAAAGGCTGTGCAACATGTTTAGTGATTTATGTTGAGATTGTATTTGGCACTTCTTTCACATATCAGATTGTATTAGATAAACTTTTTATATTTTATTTCTAGGTAAAACTTAATTTTCTATTCTAGTAAATAAAATTTTAGAGGCTTACTTATAACCTTTACTATTGGAGCCTTCAGTGGAGGATTTTTTTGGGGTCTTTTTTTTTTTTTTTTAGACCTTCAGACAAGAAATAATTTTTTGACATTTAATTGGGGCCTTCAATCAAGAAGAGTTTTGTGTTTAAACTTTATTACCTAGCCAATACTTATGATACTTCCATATTTGGCCAACTTATGAAGGGGAGTTTTGCCACAAGAGAGGAGTGCGTGCGGTGAATATAAAAAATAGTAATACTACGTTCACAAAATTTGTGCATAAAAATATATTAAGAAAATTCTTTGTGTGATCAAAATTCATTTTAAAGGTTAGCCCACAATATATGAGTTGCATCTGAACTGTAAATTACTTTTCTAGGTATTTTTATACACCATTTTTGTACATATATCTTTACTGTTAGTTTGACGTGGTAAAATGTTAGGGAAATAACAAGACAGTAAGAAGGAAGAAAATTATTTACTAAAAGGTGAGAGTGTAACTTTTAGAGTGATTTTTTGTACAAAAAAAAGTTACTCTCCAAATTGATTTGTAATTATTTCCCCTATAATAATATTCAACTACATTTGAAACAAGACAAAACAAGTGTGAAATATTGCTGTCGTTCAAGTACCATATCTACAGAATAAGGCTGTGGTAGTTGATTTTTTAATGGTTAATTTTGTTCATTACTTATTGTCACTACCTGCACATATACTTGGTAAATCTTTTAGCATATAATTTTGGATAACCCTAAGATACAGTAATAATAAGGCAAATTTTACTCTTGGTCCTATAATTTGTTCAATTTACTCTATGTATTTTTAACAATATCAATTTGGTCTTATTAATTTTTTATATTGTGATAATTTAGTCTAATTGATAACAATTGGTTAAGAAATTAGACATAAATCTAAGACAAAAGGCTCTATTCAAAAGGAATAAATCATTTCTAATTGAACATTATCATCTCAGTTAGTGAATAGACTATTTTGTCCCTTAGTTTTAGTCTAATTTTTAGAAGTGTATTATTATCAATAATTAGATTGAATTGACACAATATAAAAAATTCAACTGTAAAATTAATGCAATTAGAATTATAATAACAAAATTAACATGAGGCAACTACAAAGATTACAGATATAATCATTGATTAGTTTCTAGATGGATTCAGTGACCATGAAATTTTTGTTTTCAAATCTTTCCATTAACTTGATAATTATAATCAAACAAATCAAAAGTTTGGCAATGCATTATGACCATTTTGAATATAATAATTAAGGTTTTTTTCTAACAATTTAAACTTTTAAATAAATTAGTTGTTCATATTTTTACACAATGGTTCATCAATTTCTGTAGAAACTACAAACATTTCACAGAAAGGTTTTAATCCAATGCTCAATCTTCCTAGAAGTGCTAAACAAAAAAGTTACAAAGAAAATGTCAAAATACTTGGGAAACAAATGGTTAAAAAGGTGCCTCTGTTAAAAGTCATGAAACAGTAAATTTTGGCTGTATGTAAAAATCACTTTCTATCTTTCATTAGGAAGTTTCCTCTCAAATTTACCCACAAAACAGGAACACCCAAACAAACCCCCTATTCACTCCCTCAACCAACAACAATAACATACAGAAAACATACAAACACTACTAGAAAAATGGGCATTTGACACGGAACAATTTGCGACGGTTTAGGTGCTGTCGCAAAAGCTTGCTTTTTGCGACGATTTAAGTGCCGTCACGGAATTTATAGTTTTTGCGACGGAAAAAGTTAGACCGTGGCAAAAAGTAAGGTTATATGCAACGGTAAGTTAAACGTGGCAAAATTTTTCTGATTTTAAATTTTTTTTCCGGTTTTGCGACGTTCTTTTGGCAATCCGTAGCAAAATTTTACTTTTTTCTCTTTCATTTGCGACGGGCCTTAATACCTTCGCAAATAGTAATTCCTAAATTCGTGCCAAAACCCCCTCCCACTCTCCCTCTTTCCCGATATTCCCAAATTCTCTGTTATCTCTTGAGATCAAAAAGAAAAAAAGCCCTAATCTCACTGCTCTCTCCCTCTCTCTCACCCAATCGTCACTCTCTCTTACAGCGGCAACAGCAACGTCTAGGTAACCCTCTTCTTTCCTCTCTCTCTTGCTCACGCATACCCTCCCTCTCACTCAGTCGTCATTCTGTCTCTCTTGCAGCGGCAACAACAGGGTCTGCAGCGGCAACAACAAGGTCTAGGTAACCCTCTTCTTTTCAGTTTGTTTTCATAATATAAGGTTTGTTTTCAAGAAATGTTGGTTTTCATGTGCTATTCGTATATTATTCAACAATACATTTGTCTTGATCTCCACTACTAAAAACTGGACTTTTTGCGACGGTCTCAAACGTCGCCAAAGGTCCATATATCGTCGCAAAAGACTTTTTGCGACGGAGCAGCGACGAAAAATGGGGGGTGGCGGAAAGGGGCGTGACAAAAAGTATTTGCGACGGTTACAAACCGTCGCTTTCTTGTAGCGATGGCTAATCGATAGTTTTTGTGACGGTTTTGCCTGACACAAAAAAAGGGAAAAAAATGGCATTTTTAGTGACGATGTTGATTATCGTCGCAAAAA
>JAPPVO010001144.1:0-16990 GCA_030407325.1 Camellia japonica | reverse complement strand
AATGAAATGAATGAGTTGTGTACAAATCAGTGGGCTGCGTGTTCACTAAAATCTGGGCTGCGTGTTCAGTAAATTTGTATTGGGCTGCGTGTTCAAATTTTAGAAAAAATCTGTGGGCTGCGTGTTCACAAACCTGGCTGGGTGTTGTAAATTTGTTATTTGGGCTGCGTGTTCAAATTTCAGAAAAAATCTGTGGGCTGCGTGTTCACTAAATCTGGGCTGCGTGTTCAGTAAATTTGTTATTTGGGTTGCGTGTTCAAATTTCAGAAAAAATCTGTGGGCTGCATGTTCACTAAAACCTGGGCTGCGTGTTCAGTAAATTTGGTATTTGGGCTGCGTGTTCAAATTTCAGAAAAAATCTGTGGGCTGCGTGTTCACTAAAACCTGGGCTGCGTGTTCAGTAAATTGTTATTTGGGCTGCGTGTTCAAATTTCAAAAAAATCTGTGGGCTGCGTGTTCACTAAAACTGGGCTGCGTGTTCAGTAAATTTGTTATTGGGCTGCGTGTTCAAATTTCAGAAAAAATCTGTGGGCTGCGTGTTCACTAAAACCTGGCTGCGTGTTCAGTAAATTGGTTATTGGGCTGCGTGTTCAAATTTTAGAAAAAATCAGTGGGCTGCGTGTTCACTAAAACCTGGGCTGCGTGTTCAGTAAATTTGGTATTTGGGCTGCGTGTTCAAATTTCAGAAAAAATCTGTGGGCTGCGTGTTCACTAAAACCTGGGCTGCGTGTTCAGTAAATTTGTTATTTGGGCTGCGTGTTCAAATTTCAGAAAAAAAATCTGTGGGCTGCGTGTTCACTAAAACCTGGGCTGCGTGTTCAGTAAATTTGGTATTTGGGCTACGTGTTCAAATTTCAGAAAAACATCAGTGGGCTGCGTGTTCACTTTATTTCTATCTGGGCTGCGTGTTCAGAAAATCAGTGTTTTGGGCTGCGTGTTCAAATCAAAAATCAGTGGGCTGCGTGTTCACTTTATTTATATCTGGGCTGCGTGTTCAGTAAATCAGTGTTTTGGGCTGCGTGTTCAAATCATTAATCAGTGGGCTGCGTGTTCACTTTATTTCTATCTGGGCTGCGTGTTCAGAAAATCAGAGTTTGGGGACTGTGTGTTCTACTCATAATCAGTGTGGGCTGTGTGTTCACCATCAACTTGGACTGTGTGTTCAGGAAATCAGAGTTTGGGGACTGTGCGTTCTACTCATAATCAGTGTGGGCTGTGTACTCACCATCAACTTGGACTGTGTGTTCAGAAAACCAGATGTTAGGACTGTGTGTTCTACTCTTAGTCATGTGTGTGCTGTGTGCTCATTTTCAACTTTGGGCTGTGTGTTCGACAAATAAATATTTGAGCCGTGTGTTCAATTTCTAACTAATGTGTACCGTGCGTTCACAATCAGTCAGTGAGCTGTGTGTTCAACAATTCAAATGTTTAAGTCACGTGTTCAGGATGCAGGCAAAGTACTATGTCATAAGCTACAACCGTGTGTTTAAGCATGGCAAAGCTACAAGATGCAGAAAATATATACAGCAAATGAAGTAAAATACCTCTCGTGCCTCGTGAGAGAGGTGCTGCTCCGGCTCTCGCAAAAGAAGATCCCCGGATACCCGATCGTTGAACTCGGTGAAATGACGAAAAACGGCCTGCGGAAGCCTATGTGCCGACGGAGCGTATCGATCGGGGATAAAAGGCCGGACCCTCGGGGGCAATGCCATAATGTCAAAATCATCTCCGGCACCTGGAAGACCTCCGCCGTGAGGGAAATTGCCTGCCATTTCGAGAAATCTGCAAAAAGGAGCAAAAATGAGCCAAAATTGGAAAAAGTCAACAAAAGTCAACTCCCGGGAAATAAAAAGTCAACAAAAGTCAACTCCCGGGAAAATTTTCCAAATATTGAGACAAACTTACCTCAAGTGGTGAAAACGAGAAAAGAAGCTCCGAAATCAAATTTTAGTCGGCTCAAAGTGCTTAAAACTGAAGGATTTCGCGAAAACAACTTGCGTGAAAGGCCGAGGGGCGCGTATAAAATGCAGATCTGAGGAAGAAAATGGCTTAGAGAGCAAGAGGACAGAATTTCACACTTGGGGGAGTGATTTCGGATTGCATTGGAGGTGTGTATATATAGAAATAACCAAAATGACCAAAATGCCCCTGCTTTTGGGTAGTGGCCGGCCGGCCACCTTTTCTGGCTGGCCGGCCATTAGCTTTTTTGCCCCTGGCCGGTGGCCTCTCCTAGGGAAATGAGCTGGCCGGTGGTGTTCCCCACCCCTTCCCCTACCTCTCTGCAAATTTTGAGGAAGATCGGAGTTCCCGGGACCCGAAAAAGTTCAAGAAAAGTGCACTTTCTGGCGCGAAATTGCTCCGTTGGAACTTTAGCTGCAATTTCTGATATGTGTCTCATCATCACTCATCAAAATCGCGGTGTATCCTTTTTAATCATGTTGTAACCTCTCCGGGAGGTGAAACCGAGGCCGCGATTGAGTTGCCTTCGCCGAAATGCGCGTTTTCTTACCCGTTGTTTCACAACCGACGGGCGCCCTGATTTATGCTCGTTTTGCATTGTTTTAATGTAACTTGCATTCTCATAAGTATTTTGCATTGTCATGCATGATTTCTTGGTGTATCATATCTCTGTGCTTGTGCATATGTTGTGTACGTTTCTTTCTCGCATCGTGATGCATTTACTCGCCGACACTGCGTGTGTCAGACTTTTTGGAATTACAGGAATCACATTGAATATATGTTGTTAGCATATTGTTCTTGTTGAATTTCTCTCTTTTGCAGGCACGATATTGTATGTACGGTTCATTCGAGGCTGGTGCGACCAGACGAATCGCGCAGGTATCGTATCTTCTCCGTGTGAGACGCGACGAGAATTGAATGATTCTCCGCATTCCTAACTGCATGAAATGTAGTTGTTGCTTTGCATTCTTGCTTAAAACTGTTGCATCTATTTGCGAATACTTGCCTCATTACAGCTTGCTGCATTTGCATGATCACTTGGCTCTGTGCATGTCACTTTGCATTTTGCCCCTGCCTGCGGGCACACCTGCGGGCACACATTTCTGTTCATCTTGTATGTTTGTTTAAGTCTTCGGCCTTGTCAAAAATGGGTCGTCTCTGGGCTTTGACATTCACTCCCGTCA
Source organism: Camellia japonica (assembly GCA_030407325.1). Lineage (NCBI taxonomy): Eukaryota > Viridiplantae > Streptophyta > Magnoliopsida > Ericales > Theaceae > Camellia > Camellia japonica. Next base: position 13,847 of record JAPPVO010001144.1, on the reverse strand, counting down.
CTTGTGACTTCCGAGTTCTGTCAAAGAGGGGCAACTGTAGACACCCCATTTTTGACCGACCTTAAGACTCAGATGTCACCGATTGAGCGCTTGGTGATGTTGCATATTGTGCTCGTTCAGAAGTCTCAGAGTCGCGGCCGTGCGCCCTGCCTCCGGACTTCCGAACTCTCTTCTGTGCTTTGTCTCGGTTTGCGAACCAGACTCGGTTTTCTCTGTTTTCTTTCCTGAGGGAAGGGAGTGGTCCTGTAGACTATCTCTCGGTGGCCGTGGGCTACATTTCGTGGCCGTAGGCCATTTTGCCCATTTCGGAGCCCAGTTCCCGGTTTTCGGAGCCGTCAGGCCGTGTGCCTCGGTTCGGGACCGCCCAACCGTCTCCGATTCCTCCGGTTCTTGGCAGGTACCTCTGTTTTATCATACCGAGAGACACTGGGGTCTCAGATACCCACTTCGTGGCTAAATGCCACTTTCGGTGCTTACAGCCGGTTTTCGGGCCCCGAACCTCGCGGTTTGGCCCCCGAGCATTCATTTTGCATTAGTTTTTGTTCAATTTTGGTAGGTACCTCTGTTTTAGCACCAGGAAGATCACTGGAGGGTGGGAGGCCAGCAATTATCTTAGACAACCAGTTTCGCTCCTCCGGCGCCCGTTTTTCTCACTTCCGGGCTAATGTTGAACACCCTAGGGCCATTTTCTTCCAACCACAACTACATATTTGTGATGAGGGCACATGGGAGGACACCAAAAAGTGATGGCCGGCCAGTAATTGTGATTTTCATTTTTGAGCCTCTCTTTCAAATGCAATGTTGTGACTTCTGTTCCAGAGTTGTCAAATTCCAACCATGGGACCTTGTTCTACACACCTGGGAGGACACCAAGGTATGGTGGCCGGCCATTAATTGTTGACTTCATTTTTGGCCATGGCCGGCCGACCAGTGGGGTGGCCGGCCGGCCACCTTCAAGAAATCCACCTGGCCGGCCAGCTTTCTGCTTTTGAACCCTTTACAGCTGTCCAGCTGCTTTTCAAAATATCCCTGTCCTCCGAGGGATATTTTGAGAGGGAAAGCTTGGATGCATTTCCCTCCCCTTTTACACCCTTTTTGGTCCTCTTAAGAGGTTGGACAGCTCCTTTGTTGAGGTTACAAAATTTCATCTCAAGAGCCTCTCTTCCAAAACCTCCATTTCCATAGCCAAAAACCCTAAAAAGCTTCAAGTTTCTAGCTCCTCTCTTCATCAACCCTAAGCACCACCATCACCACCTCCATTTCAGCAGCAAAGGAGTGATTTTCAAAGGCTAGGGATCAACAAATTGAAGCCAAGAAGCCATCAAAGTTAGATCTTCAAGGGTAAGACTCTATTCCTTTTTTTGAGCACAACTTTGAGTCAATTCTTTACCCTATTTGCTTTTTGTTTTGGGCTCCGACCCCTACTGGTTTTAGGCTTATTTTGAGCCCCCCTACAACTTTGTAGAAAGGCTCAGCTCTGTTTGGTGTCTCCATGATGCACCTCTTTCAATACCACTCTTTAGGCCAATAAATTGCATGCTTTGTTTGGCTTTTGAGTGATCCATTTTCGAGGCTGATATATACTGTGAGTGGGCCATTTTGAACCCTTCTTCAACTTTGAAGAAGGGCTCAATCATGTTTGGCCTCTCTATCATGCACTTTCTTTGTAATCCTCCATATTTTTCCGTAAAATTGCATGATTTATTTGGCCTATTTGTGATCTGATTTGGAGCATCTCATGAACTAATATTGTGCTTATTTTGACCCCCTCTTCAACATTGAAGAAGGGCTCAACCTGGTTTTCATGCTCTACATGCCACTTGCTTTGAATTCATGTTCTACTCCTATTTGGCATGCCCCTTTGAGCTTATTTGGCTTCTGTTTTGAGTCTTCATCAGGCCTGGAAAGAGCCTTGTTTTGGTCTTCTAATAATTTTTTGTTAAGGGTCTTAGGCCATTTGGTGCATGCTTTTGGTACTTCATGTAATACCATCTTTGATTCCGTAAAATTGCATGCTTTGTTAGGCTTTCTTGGCTTCTGTTTTCAGCCTTCATCAGGCTTAGAAAGTGTCTTAAAATGACCCATTCTTCATGTTTTGTTAAGGGTACAAGTTTGTTTGATGCATGCTTTTGGTACCTCATGTTATAGCCTTTGTTGGCTCATTATTTTGCATGCTATGTTTAGCCTATCTACATACTGAATTGGGAGATGTCATCTCTTGTAAATGTGCATATTTTTGTCCCCTCTTTAATTTTGTAGAACTGTGTTTTTCAGTTTGAGCATTGTATATACCACTTGCTTTGTAATTCTCCTCTTTCCCCCCTTTTTTTTGCAAGCTATTTTTGCCATACTTGTGATCATTGTTTGGCCATACTTTGTACTGAAAAAATGCTAGTTTAGGGGCTGCCTTGCTACTGTTTTACATGTTATGTCCATATTGTGCATGTTTAGTAGGGCTGTAGGCCGTTTCGGGTGCATAACATTGCATTTCGGGCATCGGGTGTAATTTTGTCATAATTCGGGGGCTATTTGTGCATCATTTTAGCTACTGAAATTTGCATTTTTCATATACCATATGCCACGTTTCATTTGCACGCCATTTCATGCCTGTATGTCACCGCCTCGGTTTGTGTGCCCGTGGGCACGCATTTCGAGGCACTTCATTTTCATCTCACGGCATCTTATGTGGGTGTGGCTGAGGCCCTCTCATGTTAGTGTAAGCCCAATTTGCATTTTCATGCCTTTATACACCGCCTCGGTTTGTGTGCCCGTGGGCACGCATTTCGAGGCACTTCATTTTCGTCTCTCTGTCATCTTATGTGAGTGCGGCTGAGGCTCTCTCATGTTAGTGTAAGCCCAATTTGCATTTTCATGCCATTTCATGCTCCTCTATCATCGCCTCGGTTTGTGTGCCTGTGTGCACGTATTTCGAGGCACCTCACTTTTTATCCGAACGGCCTCCCGTGTGAGTGTGGCTGAGGCCCTCTCATGTTGGTATAAGCCCAATTTGCATCGTGTATGTCATTTCATGCTTTCATGCCATTGCCTCGGTTTGTGTGCCCGTGGGCACGCATTTCGAGGCACTCTTTTTTTTCCGACGGCCTCTTATGTGAGTGTGGCTGAGGCTCACTCATGTTAGTGTAAGTCCAATCGCATTGCGTATGCCAGTTTAGGCCTTAGGATTATTTCCTCGGTTTGCGTGCCCGTCTGGTACGCATTCCGAGACGTCTCATTTTCTATAGCATTGAGCATGCTCGGATTGTATTCTAGTTGCATTCATGCATATCATGCATATTGCATCATGTCCGGGATAGGAGTTAGCCCGGGCACGGGAAACGAGGCACGTTTCGTACTCCGAATGACGGAACGGGTCTCAATTCCCCAGTCACCGACACTCCGGATTACCCATGATGGAGTTAGGTTTTGTTGTAGCATTCATCTGCATTCATCTTATATTGAGTTGTGCAATCCGATTCCTCGGCCATTATGCATCGATATGCGTGATTGGTGGCACGAGAATCGAGGCATGCATATATTTGTGAAATACATTGCTATGCCCTTTTCCTGCTCTCTGTTGCAGCAAAATAAGGAATCAACAACTTTTCGGAGTCTGGCGCGCATTTCGAGAACATTGCAAACAGAGGCTAAATTGGGCATCCCAATGGATTTCTGCGCAAAGGCAGCCCAGCATACATCATTCATCAGAAGCAAGGCAGCCCCTGGCTTGCATGCCTGTTTAAAGCTTTCTTAGTTAAATTGTTAATTAATTAGAAATCTGTATTATTCTTTTATTCGGACTGTATTATTATTTATTCGGACCCTCTGTGCGAGGGCAAAACTGTAATAAGTGTGGGTGAGTGTGATGTATGTCTTCCAACCCCACGTCTTTCCTCTCTTTTATCTATCCGCTTATGATGGTTAGATATAGGGAATATTTCAATTAGCATACAGTATGATAGCATGTTTGCATTCATTCATCTGTCTTGCACGCACCGGGCTCGGCACATCATACAAACTGCATTTGTATTTCAATTCCAAAATTGAATACGTGTTAGCTGTAGCATTCCATATACCATGTTTAGAATAGCCGAGCCTGCTATAGTTGCATCTTTGCATGTGTTGCATTAGGCATTCCTGTATAATTAGGATCATGCATGATTTCTAATTAGCTTTTCTGTTTTGGCTTGGAGTACTCGGTAAGTTTTATGCTTTAGCATCCTTGCATGCGTGTGAGTGTTGCCATGATAGCATGCTTACCATGAGGCTAACTGCTTATGTGATATAACTGCCTTGAATGCCTGTGGGTGGAGGTTGTGTTGCTTGAATTGGGACAATGCATTGACTGTTTGTTTTAAGCCCACTAGATAGTGGCAAAATCATGTTTTCCTAAGCCCACCTGAGGGTGGCAAAATCCGCGTCTTAGCCTACCTGCGGGTAGCACCATCAAACCATTTTCAAACAAACAAACATGAAATGTTTTGTTCCAATTCGGGCGACCCGATCTATACTTGTTTGCTGCGAGCATCACATAGTAACCTAGGCTAATAATTGGAATAAGAACTCACATTGTTTTCAAAACTAGATATCATGGTTAGTAGAGGCCGGTCTTTGACCGGGCGAGCGGGGGTGCTCACGAAGTGACCTTCCCCAATCGTACCCAAGTTCCCGAGCCGAGGCAACTTTGGTGATGACAGACACGTGGCCTTTGGCACCGAGTCAGGGTTTCCTAAATTTCCCATTAAAAAATATTTAGGTGGCGACTCTGTATCTGGCAAAGCAGTCCATGTTTGGCACTTCTTTCAAAAATTCTGTTTTCAAAACGATTTGCCGGATTTGGACTCTTTGGTTCAAGATTAAGAACCGTGACATTTGAGTCCTTGAATTGTAGTGACCCCAATATGAACAGAACGGGACTTAACCCTCCCGACGCGTTCGGGGACGTCTACAGAAGGCCTTGTAGTCATCATTGAGGCCTTCGCTCTCTATCTCATTACGAACTCTGAGAAACCCTCCTTTAGCTCTTGGCGGGTGGCTTCGAGATCACGAGGTGTGACCTTGATCTGTGTGTTGTAGGAGTATTGAGTAATAAAGGCCTTAGCTATCTCTTTCCAATTCTGTTTCATAAAGTCCTCTAATTTCGCATACCAGATTGCGACTATCCCAGACATGGTTCAGCCGAAGAGTGACAACTTCTAGGCCCGGGTCAAACCCATTGGCCTCAGAATATCAAAAAACAAATGCAAATGCACTATCGGATCTCCAAAGCCATTGAAATGGTCAATATACAGCATCTTAAACCGCTCTGGTAAAGTAATAACAAAATTAGTATACCCGTCCTCTATATCCGGGATGGAGTTCACTTATTGTGCTCGTTTGAATAACTTCTCCAGTTTATTGACCTTGAGGGCAGTTGGGTCAACCTCAAATTCAAATGGAGCCTCAGTTTGAGACATAGGTGCTTTAGAAGTTTGTAGTGGGATTGGCTCTGCTGAATTGCCCTGATTCTCTTGGACATTAGCAGTATAGGCAGTGGCTCCAAGTGTCGGGTTACCCATGGGAGGTGTATGAGATGCAGTAGCTGCGGTGGCTATGGCTGTTATTGTTGCAGCCTGTTTATCACCTCGGCCTGACGAGCAGCGTCTTACTGCAGTGCTTCAACTATTTACTGTAGGTGCTGCATGAGTTCTTCCACACTGAATGGGGGATATTCTGCCATTTAGAATCGGCGTTTGAACTCGTGCTGAGTGAGAAGCAGATGACCATTCCCGGACCTGACTGGACACTGGTGAACCAAAGGGTGACTGTTGTAGACACTGCACTGGTGAATCCTGCCTGACTCTTCTCCGTCTTGTACCCGAGGGGGGGAAGTGAGGTAAACTCTGGTTGCCTCTGAACAAATTCCAAACTGACAAAGTCTATCGATACAAGTCCAGAGTACTCGGGGGATATCGGAGCCTCCTGAAGCTATGGTTCCTAGACTATCTAGCAAAAGAGAAAATGGACAGCATCTCAGCCCAATTTCACCAGAACGGATATGATCACAACTGAATGACTGTGCTCTCTACTGAATTGTGCCCCAAAACAAATACCAACTTGGCAACTGATATGCACATCCCTATACAATTTCACTGTAAAGCACATACCAGTTAAGTGAGAGTCAAAACACCTCTATGAGGGAATAGGGTTACCCTGTCCTAGTTTCGTCAGGAGCTAAGGTTCACTATTCAAACAAAGTGGTTTCACCACAATCCTGCATTCAGGTAAGCATCCTGTCCTAGTTTGGAACAGTCTCTATGGCTTTCGATATGCAACTAGGCCAAATGGTCAAAAAGGGTACCTCAACAAGACTACCTAATATACCTTTCGCACCTAACACTGAGAAGTGAAAGGAGGATCAAATGGTATATGGGTAGTCCAGATCCAAGGGCTGTGTTCCTATCATGGCAGAGCCCGTAACCGGTCAGCCATTTGGCAAGCTTTTCCAAGCAAGCCTCCGGCAAACCATTCAGGAATAGCATATGGCAAACACAGTGACTTAGGCACACCAACGCAAATGCAATGCAAAGAAACACATAAGCGTAGATAAAATTTCATATCATGATTTTGAAGTCAAGTTCTCTAAATCCCCAGCAGAATCGCCAGAAACTGTAGCTCACCTTTTTCGCACCCCCTATCGGAAGGTTCGAAAGAAGCCCTACAGTTCGCACTCCCGCAGTTCTGAATCTAATCTCACAAGTGCAATTTGAAATTGATAATCACCAAAGAGTCCAAATCTGACAAATCATTTGGAAAAATAATTTTGAATCAAATTGCCAAAAATGGACTGCTTTGCCAGATACAGAGTTGCCACCTAAATATTTTATTTTGGGGAAATTTAGGAAACCAATGACTCGTGCCAAAGGCCACGTGTCCGTCATCACCAAAGTTGTCTCGGCTCGGGAACTTAGGTACGTGAGGGGAAGGTCATGAATTGAGCACCCCCACTCGCCCAATCAAAGATCGGCCTTTACTAATCATGATATGATTTTTATGTACAATATGCTGTAGACGCGCCCTTGGGCCTCACTACTACAGTTCGGACTCAATTTGTGTTACGGTTCTTAATCTAAACTAAAGAGTCCAAATCCGGCAAATCGTTTTGAGAAAAACAGATTTTGAAAGAAGTGCCAAACATGGACTGCTTTGCCAGATACAGAGTCGCCACCTAAATATTTTTTATGGGGGGAATTTAGGAAACCCTGACTCGGTGCCAAAGGCCACGTGTCCGTCATCACCAAAGTTGCCTCGGCTCGGGAACTTGGGTACGATTGGGGAAGGCCAGCTATGAGCACCCCCTCTCGCCCGATCCAAAGATCGGCCTCTACTAACCGTGATGTCTTGTTTTGAAAACATTATGCGTTCTTATTCCGGTTATTAGCCTAGAATTACTATGTATGCGCACAGCAAACAAGTATAGACTAGATCGCCTAATTTTGGAACAAAACATTGCATATCCGTTTGTTTGGAAAACGCGTTGGAATTTGCTACTCGCAAGTAGGCTAAAATACGGATTTGAACGAGTTGTCCCAACTCAAGCAATCCAACCTTCACCCACAGGCATTTAAGCAGTTAATCAAATAAGCATCTAGCCTCATGGTAATCATGCTATCATGTTAACATTCACACTCATGTGAGATGCTAAAGCAAAAGAACTTACAGAGTACTCTAAGCCAAAACAAGAGCTATGTTAGAAATCATGCATGATCCAAGTCCATGTTTAAATGCCTAATGCAACGCATACGGAATGTCACTAGAGTAGGCTCGGCTAGTCTATAAATGACATGTGAAAATGCTCAAGTAGCATGTATTCAAGTTAGATTTGAAATACTTATGCAGTTAGTATGATGCGCCGAGCCCGGTGCATGCAATACTGATGAATGATGCACGCATGCATAGCATAAGTATGCTAAAGTAAACATGCCCTAAACTAACCATGAAAGCAGGTAAGTAAAAGGGAGAAAGAAGTGGGGGTTGGAAGACATACACACACGCACCCACACTTATTACAAATTTTCCCTCGCTCGGAGGGACCGAAAGATAATACAATTAATCAACCTACAAGCTAATTAAATAATTACAGACCACCTAATTAATTAAGCAAATTAATTAAGTACTGAAAGCAGTAAAAGGCCTCGGGAAGAGGGTCCAATGCATGCGTGTTTGGGTTTGCTCGGAAATCCACCGCCATGCACAAGTTGCCTCTGTTTTCCCTGCTTTGCTCCTCTGAAAATTGCACAACTCCCAAGGTATGCTTTCTGGACACTTTGGAACACCACCGGCTGAGAAGAATGGCCACCGGCCATGGAGAGTGGTCACCGGCCACAAATAATCCATCGGCCAACAATGGATGGCCGGTCGGCACTATATGGCCGGTCGGCCAAACTTCCTGCAGAACCTGGTTTGACAGCAGCAGAGGACAAAGCATAGCATGGCAATGCATTTCAAGCAATGTATGCACCAACCACACCCCTTATCACGTGAATGACTCAAAGGAGGATGGGCCTCGATTCTCGGACCACCAATCGTGCATTTCCATGCATGATGGCCCAAAGAATCAAGTGTGCATCTTGATATGGAATGCAATGCACATAAGCAAATAAATGGGCTCAACCTCTATCACAAGCATTTCAAGAGGCCAAGCATGCATGCCAATGCAATGCAATCCTAAGCATGGAAGCTAAGTATGCAAAATGAGCATGCAAGGCATGTGACAACTATGCTAGTGGCAAACATGCAACAACATGTAAAGTGGACTAAGCATAGGAACAATGCAAAGCAACTTAACCAATGAAATGCATGCCAAATGCATCATGATTTCAAGCAAGCAATAACATGTAATAGGCCAAGTATGCAACAATGCACAAGGCAAGCATGCCATAACATGAAAATGATGGTCTTAAACTGATTTAGGCAGCCCTAACTAGGCCCAAAACAGCGCCAATAACTAAGGAAATGGAGCCAAATACACATACAAGCATGCATATAAACATGGTCCATCACTTAGGCACAAAGAGCAACTCTCAAGCATACTTAAGAGGATGCAAACATGGATGCAAGGCATACATTATAAGCTCTGAAATAACATGGTAAGTGGTTCCAAACCATTGAAATAATGCAAATAATGCATGCTCATGGTTCATGCACTTAAGGCTCACAAGCCAAGAATACAAAGGGGCTATACTAAGCATGCCATGGTCGACCAAAACAACCAAAAACAGAACTTGAGCATGCCAAAATAAACACAAAACCTTCACAAAGCTTGCCAAAAACATGCTAAAATAAGGGTAAAACCTAGATGCATGTTAAGGCTACAATATGGCATTACAAGACATGTATGCTAAACAAGCAAGGTGTGTCCAAACCAACTAAAAACAGAGGCATATTATGACATAATAAGCATGAAAATCAGCTAAGGCATGGCCAACACACACTTAGACTAGATGCTCCCTCAAGAGGCAAAAAAGGCCCTTTTCAAGGACAACAAGGAGAGGGGTGGCCCTCTCCTTCCTAGGACCTCAAGGCACCATCCTCATCACTGAAATCCCTCAAGATTTCAGTGGTGAGGAGGCCCAAACACAATGGTCCCGGAGCTCAACCAAAATGGCACAAAATGGAGCCTTTCAAGGCTTAGGAGGGGTCAAACAACCCCAAAGCTTAAAGCAACCTTAACCAACTATTTAGAGCACTAAAAATCAGAACTTTTATATGTTATACACAAAGCTCAAAAATAGATGCAAGGTAGGCAAAAATGCAATGCAAAAATGGGGAATAAAGGGACAAGTTTCTTACCCTTGTAGACCCTCTTCACCAATGGTGGACCAGCTGGTTCTTCAAGCTCAAACCAGCTCCAAAACTCAAAAACAACCCTCAAGGGCCTCAGCTAAGAAAAGGTGTGATGGTGGGTGTTTGTGTGCAAAACTAAGGCAAAAACACACAAAACAAAGAGAGAGAGATATAGAGATGGAGGACATATGAACCCTAACCCTAAAACTCAAAACCCTCAGAAAATTCTGTCTAAAATGTCTAACCCCTACAAGAGAGAAGAGCCCCTCTTTTATAGACAATGTGTCTTGTAAAGCTTCCAAAGGAAGCTAACAAGAGGGAAATCCCTCCATACACGTGTATGGAGGGGGTGACAGTGTATGCCAGCTGCCAAAAATATCTGCAAAAGCAGATGCACAGTAGTCGGCGGCCAAAAATGCAATTGACCAAAAAAAGATAGCCGGCCGGCCATCTAGAGTGCCGGCCGGCCAAACATTTGGCCGGTGGCAACAAAACACAGCCGGTGGCCTCAAGCCATGGCCGGTGGAGTGTGGGGATGGCCCACAAGCCATTCCCTGCCCCTCCAAGGCAAAACACAAGTGTTTGGTGCAAAACCAGACACGAAACAGTCGAGTCGAGAGATCCTGAGGCAAGGCGCGTAGCCGAAACCTCCGGGAACTCAAGACGAACACAAACATGGATGATCACCGAGTGTTCAAGCGGTGACGTCCAAGTCTTGAGGACGGTCAAAAATGGGGTGTCTACAGTTGCCCCTCTTTGACAGAACTCGAAAGTCACAAAGTGACGGGAGTGAATGTCAAAGCCCAGAGACGACCCATTTTTGACAAGGCCGAAGACTTAGACAAAGCATGCAAGCTGCAGATAAAGATATGCGCCCGAAGGCAGGGGCAAAATGCAAGACAATGCACAAAGCCGCATAACTTATGATCATGCAAAGAAAGCTGTAACGAAGCATACAATGCAACAGTTTTAAGCAACATACACCAAACTACACTACAATGCAGAAAGGATGTAAGAGAATTATGCAATTCTCGATACGTCTCACTCGGAGGATACAATACCTGTCCGGTTCGTCTGGTTGCACCAGCCTCAAATGAACCGTACATACAATATCGTGCCTGAAAAGAAAGCAAACTTAACAGGTATAATATTGTTAGCAACATGCATGACAATGCAAAATGAAATGCAAAATGATATGCAATATATACAAAACTATGTATAATAATGCAAATGAAAATGCAATGCAATTGAAACAATGCAAAAGAAATGCAACGCAATTGAATCATGATCCAATCATGAGCGGTTCAAAACCACACAAATGTCAAATAGATTGATGGAAGTAACAAGTCCGTCTACCATAGAAAAGGTGCCGCAACCCTCAAAGCGCGTACACATGCAGAACTATGAGTGATGTAGACGGACACAAGAACAAGTATTGGGTGGAATGACATAAGTGGGGAAACAACCCGCTAACGAGAACAATGATCCTAATGCTGGATGCAAAAATTACACTACAATGTAATATATACAGTGGATATGGCATGCAGCCAAACCAAATCTTGCCTAGGAAGGGCATGTACACATACAAGCCATGTCTAACACAGAAAAGGTGCCGCCACCCTCAAACCAAGTTCATCAAGGAATAGGCGCGTACACATGCAGAACTGTGCTTTAACGTGAAAAGTATGAGCACATACCAAACCAAGCTCAACAAGGAAAGGTGCGAGCCATGGATGGAGGTGATGATGCAGTGAATGCATGCAAGCTACAATGCGATATGCACTGGAATGGAATAGATACGATGGATAAGGCACGCAGGCCAAACCAAATCTTGCCTAGGAAAGGCATGGGCGCAAACAAGCTGCGTCTAACACAGAAAAGGTGCCGCCACCCTCAAACCAAGTTCATCAAGGAATAGGCGCGTACACATGCAGAACTGTGCTTTCGACGTGAAAAGTATGAGCACATACCAAACCAGCTCAACAAGGAAGGTGCAAGCCAAAGATGGAGGTGATGCAGTGAATGCATGCAAGCTACAATGCGATATTTACAATATGCAATGGACGGATATTTACAGCGGAAATGCATGACATATGCACTATATTACGATGAAATGCATGACATATGCATACACAATGATGCATGACATATGCATATATTTACAATGATGCATGACATATGCATATATTTACAATGAATGCATGACATATGCAGTATTTACAATGATGCATGACATATGCATTATTTACAATGATATGCATGACATATGCAGTATTTACAATGAATGCATGACATATGCAGTATTTACAATGATGCATGACATGTGCAGTGGTGTGCATACCAATGCAACGAAGGTCTTGCACCTTCCAAGGATTTAAGGTCTCCTAGACCGTCTACTGGGGAATGCATAATAATGCAAGTGAACTTAGAACGCGTGACAACGCGTGACTTTGAAATGCATGACAATGCATGTGAGTTTGAAATGCATGATAATGCAACCGAGCGGTTTTAAGGTCTCGCCAGACCAAGCGGGTTTTAATGTCTCGCCAGACCGAACGTGTTTAAGGTCTCGCCAGACCATGTTCGTGCACAGGACAGTGTGATGCGCAAAATAGCGCGATGAAACGCATGCCAAATGCAATGAGATGCGCAGAACAGTGCGATTGAATGCATGCCAAATGCGATGAAATGCGCAGAACAGCGCGATTAAATGCATGCAAAATGCAATGAGATGCGCAGAACAGCGCGATTGAATGCATGCAAAATGCAATGAGATGCGCAGAACAGCGCGATTGAATGCATGCCAAATGCGATGAAATGCGCAAAATAGCGCGATTGAAATGTGATGCACAAAACAGTGCGAATGATGCGATGCACAAGATAGTGCGATCGAGGTGCGCAAGATAGCGCGATTGAAATGCATTCCAAATGCACATGGGGCAACTTTCGAGTTTTGTAAAAGACAAAAGGATACGGAAAGGATACACCTTGCACGAATTCGAGTGCCATGCACAGAAGACACGGTCCGAGGTCAAAACGGAGGCCGGTTGAGCTTCGGAAATACCATTTCTTGCATTGTCTTAAGCAATGAAGGCCCCAAACCACTCATCTGACCCAAACAAGGTTGTAGGAGGCTTACCGGCCACATGGGGAGGCCACCGGTCATCCACCGGCCACCAAAAAAACATCACCGGCCAAATATTTGGCCGGCGGCCAAAAATGTAGCCGACCGCCAAAAATGCCTGATTCGGGGCAATTTTGACTTTTCACCTTGGGTCTTTAAAATAGGTTTTCAAACCCTATTTCCTTCACTTCCCTTAGCCGAAAACCCTTCCTCTCTCTCTCTCTAGAACATTTTCCTCCTTTCATTCTCCCGTTTTCTTGCGTTTCATGCCCGTTCCATCGTTTGATTCGCGAATATCTTCGCGTTTCGAACACTTTAAACCGAATATTTCTCCATTTCGGTGTTCCTTTCGCTATTTCCACTTTTTGGGGTTTATTCCCCTCGTGTTTCTCTCGATCTCTATACCTTTTCCACTTCTCGGCTTTTCCAGCCATTTTCCACCCTCTCGGGGTTGACTTTTCAGTTGACCCTTCGCATTCTAGCTTTGTTTTCCTTTTCTGACCATTTTTCTCGTCACATTTGACATGGCTGACGATATTCCACAGGGCGGGACTCCCCCGGATCACGAGATGGATCCCGGGGCCGAGCTTCTACCTTTGAGCGTCCGCCCATTCGACTCGGCGACCTACCGGCCGGCGATCCATGTCTTGCCTCCCGATGGACTTCGCCAGTTTCGGAGCTTTGATAGGGCGATGCCTCCAGAGCTTCTTTTGCGTGAGCCTACATCTCATCTGTCCTTCAGCGCTTCCGAGGTAACATTCTTCCCTCTATTTTATTTTCCGCAATGTAGAATATAAAACTGCCATAGCTGATTATATTCTTTAACTGCTTAGCTCAGATACACTGGTGCACTGTACACTGTAGTTAACTGTGAACACACTTGCAACTGATATCTGTTTTG